>JAQFZX010000931.1:0-40562 GCA_034682405.1 Hydroisotoma schaefferi | reverse complement strand
AATTTCAGTTTATAAATAATTAGGAATTACTCGGAGTGGCTGGTCCATTTTTTCATTTTGAAAGACAAATTCAGCAACAAAAGTTCAAAATTACATTTTTTTAAAATTAATATTAACTACTAAAATTATCAAAAAGTCTGGGTCCTAAACAAAAAATTCGATTGAAATAAAAATTCCCCACCCCAGCTTAATTCCCCACCCCGGTTTAATTCCCCATGGCAAATCGTAGTTTGAAAAAATAATTCCCCATATGAATTAAATGGGAAAGTTGGGTAGGATATTGATCCAGGGTTACCACAAGGTTCAAAAGTATAAATAAGCGGAATATAAAAGAAAATGCAGCATAACTTAACAACTTTTCGTCCAAGTTTGCTCAAAACACATAAAGTCAGACTAAAGCTCCCCTCTCCTGCCTATATCATGCCGACTTTTAGAAAATAAACACGAAATAAATAGGAGATTGAAAAAATAATTAAAAACAAAGTTTTGATACCATCCACGGCCTTATTGGCACGTCTCATCTACCACTCATCTTCACTTTCCGTAACTGCGACAAAAGTTTATGTAGGAAAACTCAGTTAGAATCCAACTTTTATAAATCCAGCCCAATGAAGAATACCATAAAAAAGGTAGATTGGAGAGATAGGAAAAGGTATCTAATCTGGGCATCCCTCTCTCTCTCCTCAAACTAAACTCTTTTTGGAGACAGCAGCCGAGTCACGGAAAGTTTTTTGGACTCACCTGGATGGATTCTTAGAATCCATCCCCATTCCCTCCTCCACCCATCTTCATCATCTATAAAGATAATAGCAGAAGGGGAAAAGATTAGCTAAAACTTTTTCTCACCTTAACCCTCAAGGGTACTTTCCAACGGGTAGTGTATTTCTGTAGGACTGGACAAGAAGTTAGGAGTAGTAGAGTAAGGTAGTTGATTGACTGGCAGGAATAACAACAACCAGGTAGTATGTTCCCAGTTTACAGGTCCACCTCAATTGATGCAAGTGGTTGAAGATGAAGATGGTATGATGATGATCCTAATAGTAACTAGTAAGGTAGCTGGGTTGGTTCGGTCGGTAGGAACAAGTTTAGATTAAATAGTTAGCTCTTCTCGCTAGAGTTGGAAGCAAACACTCAAGACTCAACTGCAAATGTTCAAGTGAAACTTTGTTGTTGATCTCAAAAGTGTTAGCAACTTTCTGTATGAATCTCGAACAATAATCTTCACAAAAGTCAGACAAGTAGGTAGGTAGTCTGGTTGGTTCAATGTTTAAAATAGAGGGACAAGTTATTTACGTTCTATTCCTGACTGGTGGGGGTTATTAGTTTTTAGTCAAGTTTACTTTTACTAGTCTTGCATTGCATGTGTTTTGGGTTTTTACAGGTTTTGGATGAGAGGGAGGGAGAAGGATGATTCTTCTTTAGATGACTGGTCAGTTCTGCTCTTAGCTGGGTTGCTACCTGAAATAAATATGTTTGTTTAGTAATCTGATGGATAGAGATTGGGACACTTTTTCTATGACTTTCTCCCTAAAACAGTCAAACCTTCCAGTAAGATTCATATGGGTGGATGAAAGGTGGAAGAAAGTGGGTGGAAATGCAGAGAGGCATAAGTAAAGGGGTCATTTTGCCATGGGATTGGATTCAATTTGATGTGAAAGACAAAGTAAGTCCAGAGGAACTTTTATGGGTTTAACGACAATTCACATCCGTTGAAAAATGGATTCCCAGCTAAACTAAATGCAAACAGGGATTGGTTTGGAATTCGATTAAAATGAAGATTGAGGAGATGAAGATTTGTTGGTAACTAGCATGGATGGAGGTACATGATGATAAGTCCAGGACAAATGCACATGGATAACCTGTAGTAGTTGATAGGATAACTTAAAGTTTTACCTTTGTCCTTCCTAACTAACTAGATAACTTGGAGGTATTTACCAAGTCTTCTTTAGAATAATGTAAAGGAAAATAGAGGAGAATTTGTTGTGATGGTCGAGTGAAAATACTTTCGAGTCCTTTAACAAAATAAAATATGCAGGCCATGAATGAATCCAGTATTAATGAAAAATGTGTCTCGGACGGAATGGATTCCGTCAAAAAAGAAGCCAGTCAAGAATACTACGAGATTTATACCTGGTAAAGGGATCTGTAGAGAGGTAACGGTTCAGAGTAGTGCTCGTGTCCTATTTATGTCTAGCACAGCAGTAGTTGTGCTAGTATCTTTCAATAGTAAAATACTGGGTAGAGCAATTTATAATCGGGATGGGAAATACCTACACCTACGTAGCCAATCTAGATGTATGGGATCAGTGGGGGAGGAGACCTCCACTTGATCTTGATTCTCGATGAGTAAATCCTCCGTGATTGAATTATTTATGCAGATAAAAGGAGGTTCAGATTGGATTCATGGAGAAATCCCTTCTAGAACAACAATACAAGGCAAATTAAATTTTCACGCTGGAAAGCCCTTATCTTGGTGCCGCTTACGAATTCTTCACAACTCTTGTAAAAGTACCCAACTTGGTTTCCTATTTTGGATCTTAACTTGAGTTTTATTCCCTATTCCCTTTCTTCTCTCTTGTGTTTCTCTCCTATGCATTTTTGCACAATGGATACTCTTCTACAGTCCCGTCCAATTGGATTTATTATCTGAATGGATTTAGTTAAAAATAAGGGATATTGTATGCGGTGCAGTTTTATTTCTACTGTTCCTATTGATACGACAGACAGGCTTACATGATATTAGCTGGGATCATAGATGCTAGAAAAGTATAATAGCTAAATAATTAATAATTAGCAGAGGGGTAAATTGCCTTTGATTAAAAAAAGGGAAAAACCAGTTCTAAGGAATTTTGACCAAACCTTTCCAACTTTTTTTTGGTAATTCTATCCAATTATCTTTAAACTTTGACTAGAAATTTACTTACTTCATGGATGAAGATCTATTTATCTTCTTTTTCAATCTTCCACTTTCTTGTTAGAACTTTGGTTGAGTATTTGTTTAAAGGAGGACAGGACTACTATTAAGGATACCGAGGATGGAGTCAATATAAAAATACTTGAGGGCTTTTTTGTGTGCATGAAATGTAAACTGAGGAAGAAACTTTGTCCAAGAAAGTAAATATTTCTTTAGTTTAGTTCATTATATTCTTCTGGAGGAACGGGTTTTTATTATTAAAAATAACTAAATTGTCGGCCTTTCCTTTCTCCTGGAAAATACTTTTTTTCCTGATTTTTTCTCTAGTTTAGTTTAGTTTCTACTGGACAACCGTTAGTTATACTTTCTGTGCAGATAATAAATGTCAGTAAAAGATAAATAACACCAGATTGTAGCGGATGATTGGAGAAATCCTTCCTAATTTTATGTGTATATTTTATCCAACTTTATATTTAAAGCACGACTGGATTGGAGAAATGGATACTTATGACATGACTGGAAATTGTAAACATATTATTTCCATCCCACCCAACATTAGCATGTTGTTGTAGAGTTTTTGTTTTAGAGATTATACCAATTCAGACACAATATATTGGTCGTAAGTAGCCGATCAAACAAGGTAGGATTATATAGAGAGTGAGAATGTTGTTTTTCCCACAGCTAGCACCACTACACTTTCCCTGATACAAACTAGTATTTATTTACAGAGAAAGGTGAAGAGTTATTATTTAGACGGACTGAAGCTAGATTAATTCAATGATCCGCTGCTGTTGGTATACAAATTGCAAAACAAATACAGCCAGCCCACTGAGGGAATTGATGTTTTGATATTTCTCGGACAAAGAACAAGGCTAACCTTTCTTGTCCACCTTCCTTATGTGCCGCAGTTTTGCAAGGAATTGTTTTGTAAGAAAATTGTTGTAGGTCAGTAATATAGCTGTTTACTTTAGGAGAGAAAGTATAGAATGTTTTAGCACTTGGAAAAAAGATAGGTAGTTCTATCCAGGTTCTTACAGAGAGAGAACACTAATTGAGACTTTTCAAAAAGCTGTAAGGTCAATTGTTTCCCGAGACGGCACACTTTCAGTCAATAATACAATGTTTGAAGGGGAATGAGACCGTTTGTTTTAAGAAACTGTGCAGCTGTATGAGCTATTTTAACTCTTGAGTTTCTCAACGATGAAATTATTAGATTAGGCTGGGGTAATTTTTGAAAATATACTTAACTTTAGAGTTGATTGAACCAATGTTATTTCAAATAAAGTAGAGTTAAAGAAATAGATGAGGGATTCTTGGTTTTCTCAGAAATGTTCTTTCACTTTTGGTGGAAAGTGTGTAGATTTACGGCTGGGTTTTTAGACTGGGTCGGTTGGCAGAATACGGCAGGAGTTTGGTTGAACTGAGAGATGAGACTGGGTCCGGGTTCTGAACTGCTACCCACTTTTATCAAGTATTTCTTTCCACGATAACACTTTCCTTGTGGTCCTCTTATGTAAGGAGTAAAGGACATGGGAAATGTATAGGAAAGTCCACAACAACGCTAAGAAACCCAGTTACAAAATCCCTTTAATTTTTGTTTTTATGGGGGAAAACCCACTTGATTCATAGACAGTTTTTAACTTGAACCATTTTTATTGGATGGGGTTACGTTTTAAGTTGCTTCTCGTCACGTTACGAATGTTTACATTTGGTTAAAGAAAGGGTTTGCTTCATTCAGGAAAGGTTTAGTGCGGGATATGTTGGGGTTTGGGAGTTGGAATGGAAAGCTGAAAGTCTGATCTGATGGATTTACTGTTCATTTTTATCAATCTCTTCCTTTGAATTTGGTAGCGGAGGATTGTATAGGTTTTGATACTTGGTTATGTTTACTCATGAAATGTAGAAACTAATCAATAGATAAAAATCGATTTGGTTTGGTTAAGCTTCGAGTCTTGCAACCGCACTGTGCCCAACCCACCCACAGCACAGTAGAGTAAATAGTTTGGATAATAATGGATAGCTATAAAAAAAAAAGGACAAGTGTGTGATGGAGGCACTAGGTCACCTTCAACTTTTAAAGAAAGACATGTCAATCAATAATAGTTCTTGTCCGGCCCTTTCTTCTGCTTAAAATATAACCAAGTATTATTAGTTATACCTATAACTTTCCATGTTGTACAATTACCACGGTTGGATTAAGGGGAAACACGAAAGGATTTACTGATTAAATTTAAATATTAAAAGTGATTTAAATACCAGGTTTAGTTTACAATCTGACATGAAAAGTTAACTCTTTTATTTAGTTTTGATCCAATCAATAGAAGCATAGCTAGGTGAGTTTCTACTGATTTGGTTTTTAATTCTGAGTCACTTGTAATGATTTATTCTTTAGCTGATCTGGTGATTCCTATCTCACCTTTAAATTTGGTTTATGAAAGTACTCAACTCCGTTCTTAAGGATACTATTCCTACTATTCCTACTAACTTGCACTACTAATACTGTCGGAAAGTATTACGCTCACTAGCTAGAGAAAGTAAGGTGAAGTAAACAGAAACAGCAATAAAATAAGGCGTGAAGGAGTCTCAAAGGTTGGAAAACAATGATAAGATGGATTCAACGGCTTCTTTATACGCCGATCATGTATTTCTTAGGGAAGGTGAAAGCCTTGTTTTGCTTACTCGAGTGCTGAGAGTTTTACCTGAGGATTGTATAAAATGTATTCGTGTAGAACTGGACAGAGAGGGACGGGATTTGAGAAAAGGTGGACAAGTAATGTTGGCTAAAATCTCAAACTCATACCCATCTTCTTGTAGATCATATAAATTTCAGGCAGATAGATATAAAAATGCTACAACGTGCTATAAACTACGCGTAACTATTCCAATACGATCTCTCTGTCCTGCCTGCCAGAGAAGTGGGATTTAATGGAGAAAGTGATCAGGATTCCTCGTTCGGTTTCATAAATGCCGTTCTCCATCATCTCATTGTTTGGGATGTTTTTTCCCCATCTCCTACCATCATCTCATCACCAAGACTGAAGGATGATGGAATGAGATGAAGATGAAGAATAAATCTTGTAATGATCATCACATCTTTATGGGATGATCATGAAGGGGATCATAATGACGGACCTCTTGTACAATTCAACACAAACTCACTGGAATCCCATTATATTGATTTTAGAATGACCATATGACGGGGGTTATGGGGTTAGTACTGGTGGAAAATAACCTAGTCAGCTCCTTCTCCTTCGAGTTGGACTGAGAGATGAGAAAAAATAGATCTGACTGCAGTTTATTAAGGATTCCAACCCGTTTTTTTTTATCTTCCAAGATTGCATTTGACCTCGACGGCATTTCCAACAAGTTTATAACTTTTATATTTGTGTGAAAGAGGAGTTGGTGATGGGACTTTCACTCAAAGACTGAAGATTACTGTGGGGAATTTTTCACGACGCAGTGCAGTTACAACTTCTTCTTGATGAATAAACCAATGATTGATTTGCTCATAATCTTTTAAAAAGCTTTTCTGAATGAAGGATATAGTTAATAATTTTATCTTGCGTGACCGGTTATCAAATTAAATATATTGGGGTAGTTGAATCAAGAAAAATGGGTCATTGAGGAATGAAAAAGCATCCTCTGGCAACACATTGACACTATTGATTAAGAACTTGAACTTGTGCCTTTCTTAAAGTGTCATACTGGATTCAACTATATATTATAAATAATACATTTTTGTTTTTCAACCAGGTTTTGTAATGTTGGTTTTCAACCAGGGACACAATTTAGATATAATATCTATAATGAGATGATGTTATTATCTCCTTAGGATTAGCTCATGAATGAATGATTAAGATTTTGTAAAGTAGCACTACTGCACTGCACTGCATCTCATCAATTTCCCTGTGAGTTTTTCCCGTTTAGGATTAAATAAAGCTTTCATTAAGTCGCTATTCCATTGAGTAAGTAGGAAAGTAGAATGGGCATAACATTGATAACATTCGTCATGGAACGGGCGGAAGATGGATACAATAATACTTTGGTCAATCAACTATCTACTGGAGGTATTCTTATCTAGAATCATACTGGAGACCAGTTATTATCCCTCTAGAGGTTCTGAGTTCTGTATTACCGTGTATAAATAATCCAATATGATGCTATTATTATTTGTAGGGACGGCTAGGATAAATTCTAACGTTGCGTTGTTGGTTGAACCATTGTTCGTGTCCAACGTTCGTTTATCACTGAGCACTTTCTCCACGCTCTCTTTTACTCATGTATTTTGGGGGAGGTGGGGATTTTTATTTCATTCAAATCACTCTCTCCATGTCTACTACTCTCTACATTTCTATTGGTATTCCTGATTATTATTGCTAGGAGAAAGTTGTGTTATACCGTTGTGCCAATAATGCATAAATTGTTCTCAGCAGTCCGTACTATTTCTCCTATTATCACTTACTTATTTGACTTATACCACTTTGGCTACTACTGCTATTACTACTACTACTACTACCATCACTACTACTACCCTGACTACTACTACTACTACTACTACTACCATCACTACTACTACCCTGACTACTACTACTACTACTACTACTACTACTACGATCCTACTAGAGAGACTACTGGACTCTCACAGTGTTTGTTTTTAAACTTCACGATACAGAAGGAATTCATACTGAGGAGGATGTGAGAATTTATATTTTTATCGGGTTTTTTTACACACTTTCTCCAGCCTTTCGTTTCTACCTACCTTTCTCTCTTTCTCTCTAGTTTAGTGCTTAACTGTTAGGTATAGTTGGATGATAAGGGGGATATACTAAAAAGCTCACCACCACCGCTTCGCTTTCGCTTTTTTTTTTATCTAGAATCCAAAGCCGTGAGTTGGTTATATTATTGAGGAGTATGGAATAAAGTAAGGTGCATAGAGACATTAAAGGTAGTTTTTTGTACTCAAGACACTTAGTTACTTAATGGATGTTCATAGCGAGTTAGTTTGCGTGTCTGTCTGGGTTGAGAGACAAGTATAAGTTGGGGTAGGAGAGCGGAGATGTTTCCTTCCACCAACGAGGTGATCCATTAGATGAAGCGATAGGTTTTTCTGAACTCTTCTTAATCCCTTATTTTATACAGGTTAGCATTTAACGGGAAAGGTGGACGGGTTTAGTTATTTGCTCACTCTAAGGTTACAGCTCCCTTATTACAAAAGTAACAATGGATTAGCAGACGAGTAGAGATTTTTTGGAGGACTTTTCCCTAACCAAACTAAAAACCTTGTTTGTTAGGATAGTTAATGATGATGAGGGGTGTTGGTTAAGTTGACAGTCTCTTTATAACATACACTTCTTAACTTAACTCATAGAAAGTAGAAAACTAGAAAGAAGGATTATCATAATGAGGAAAAATACAGATTTTAATGGCCATTATTCCTTCAAAAGGGCTTAACTTTTTGAATCAGTGTATAAAATATGTTAACCATACGATACAAAGGGAGAGAGAATGAGCTAATAGTTTTTTGTAGTTTCAGTAAATAAGTTAAACTCAACTTAGCCGTGGTTTTGCTTTGAAAAAAGGAATAAACCGTGTATTTATTTACGAAAGGGAATAAAAATGCGGAAACACTGACTTTATTGGAGAATGTTTCAATAGAAAAATATGCTGGATTGGCAGCTATCTCCCTCCTGCCCTATAATAGCTCTATCCCGTTTCAATAAGCCGAAAGCTGTCAAAAAGAGTTCATGATTGAAGTTGATAAACGAGATGAATCTATGTCCAGTTTAGTAATTAAATCCACCATAAGTTCACCTCCTCGGGAAACAAATTTCCGATGGGATTAAATACCAATTTAATTCCTAACACAAATGTTGTGAGGTTTTCTTCCTAAAGTGGTTAGTGTAATTGGTAGGAATAAATAACACTGAATTATTCAAGTTTTCCCTAAAGTAAATATGTATACATGGATAGGGATGGGGAAATGCGGCCAAAAATAAGGATTTACTATTACGAATACTTTCACTGATTAAAATACAATATCCCCGACGGGGTCCCCTGTTTTGTACTTTGTAACCAATTCATCCAACCAAGTAGTAAGCTGCTTGATGCAAGCATTACTGTACATACATACCTAGTTAGGTAATATCCATGCTATTTTTATAAATGAGAAAGTAAAAGTTGAAGGAATCCACTATGGTTTGGTTGGTAACCCACTAGGACTTCCACATGCTCATAAAGAAGCATGGTAGCCCACTACATGGAGGTTTGTTTGTAAAGTAATAATGATATAGTATTGGCTGAAATATATGTTTATCAGATCTCTCTCTCTCTCTCTCTCTCTAGGTAATCCAAGGTAGCATGCTGAGACTGGGGAGAAAGTGCACCAAGGGGGGCCAGGAACTGAGGTGTGGTTCTTGTTCATCTTCTCATACTTGCTCTTATGCATAAACGTAACTTAGTCCAGGAGCTCAAGAAAGGAAACAAAGGCCCAAGGAGAACGACAGTAGTTTATATGATGTATCTAAGAATGGATGGATGGATAGATGGATGGGCGTGTGTGTGTGTGTGTGGGAATTTATTCCACAACAATCTACTTAAAGATCAACTTGAAAGAAGCAGAGGGATATATTCCCAAAATCCTCAATGTAGAAGAGTAGAAAGTCGGGATGAAAGAAATAAGGTGTGAACGGGATTGGGATTCTTTGCATGAGGATTTACACTTTTACTTTACACTACACTACCTACCACGTACTTACATCTACGACAACTGCAATGGCATTACTGCTTAGACTATAAATAAATGCTATTCAAGTCATTCAATATTACTAGGATAAGTACGCTATTAATATTATTACTGACGTTTACTCGTTGGTGGAGTAAAAATAAAAATCATGTCATTTAAAGAATCGAGACGTAGTGAATGGTTAGATTGTTTGGAGATTATGTACAAGGAGGAGCAGCTGGTTTCTCCATAATGCCATGCATGAATATAAATTAGCAAAATATAAAAAGCATAAGGAGCCAGGATTCTAAATGGAGCCAATATGCTATCAATTTTATTATATGGAAAGTAATAGGCAGGATTGTAGAAATTGCTCCGACAGATTCCTTCAGATCTGCATACTATCCCCTGAAAGAATATCATATTTGATCTGAGAACAAATGGAAATGGAAAGGATCCAAAGACTTGAGTGAGAATCAGATCAAGCTAATATATCTACATATCCACACTCTCTCATAGCTGTAGTTGTATTCTTAAAATATAAGCTGTATTCTACAGTCTGACTAAACTAGGTGTGAGGTTGGTTGGTAGGATGTATGCAGAGAAAGTATTGCATGTAGATAGCTGTCAAAAAGGGGAACTGTACAGGGTGCAAAGTACAAACCCAGTTGGGTCGTGTGGTATTATTTTGTGTTTCTCTAGTCAATTGTAGCAGGATGGGGCGGGTTGGGTTCGTACTAGATGGAGATATGTTTCCTAGGGGTGAAGTTCCCTTTAAAGTTTATTCCACAAATATTCTTTTTAAGTTTATAATTGTTATAAATTTAAACTTTTCAACTAGAATATTAAATAGGGCTTATTAGAGCCAAAATATAAATTGAATGGCACATCATTTGATCAAAGAAAGTTGGTGGAATTAGACGAGGTTATATTAGTTGGTAGAAGAAAATACAAAAAGACCCAGCAAAACATGGAAATAAATACCTGCGGTTGAAGGGTATAAAAGGCTACTGACCTCCCTGTATACTCTACATGCAAGATTATAACTGTAATTAGTTATTAGGTATCAACTTTTATTCACCCTGCATGTTATTTTCTCAGACAAGGAACTAAAAACTGAGGGTACGTTGAACAAGTTGGTTCCATTAGTAAATAAATACATGGAGTTTGAAAGTAGTGAACCGTCCACTTTGCTTGTATAATAAAAATAACTAGGAGTTAAACTCACGAGTTCTACATACTCCAGAACCTTTGGTTTGTTTCCAACCTTTGTAGGAAATGTTAGGAGGACGAATGGAGATGGAATTGTATCTAGATTTAACTGTAAGTCAACTAACAATAGGTAAGGTTGTATTGTATCAGTCCAACCAAGTATTGTATTATTGGGCGATGGTAAATGTAATTTGTAGTTGTACATACTACCTACCTACCTACTAAAGCCGCAGGTAAACTTTCGGTGGAACTTTTGCTCATATGCAAGTTCAGATCATGATAGTCATTTAATGTAGTTGATGGATGGAAAAAGCAGCAGCAGTAGTGGATATCGTCATAGCAGGTTGTAGTAGTTCTACTAGCTCTGTTGTGTTCAAACGATTGTTGTACTCGGAGTAACAACTCAACACAGCAGAGCTAGAGGTTTCTTATGTGTTGGTTAAGTTTGGAAAGTGCTATCCACGAGGAAGGACTGAATAAGAGTAAACAAAGTGGTAAACTAACACGGAGGATATAGGTAGATATTATTATAAAAGTAGAGTGGTGGTGGTGTGAAATGGTTTTGGTCGGGTACTTTCTCTCTCTTCCAGAGATAAAGTTTTATTTATTACAAATATCCCTTGTAAAATATACCCTCCATTCATCTATTTCACCGTTGCATGTTTAGCAGGAGAAAGTGGTTTCCCCTTACATTTATTTACGATTTATTTTATCCCTCTTGTTTTCTTTACCCTTCCTTGTATGCTAATAATATTCAAAACTTGCTGTCTTGTTGCCACTCGTCTACTTTTGCTGCTGCTGCTGCTGATTCTATATCCTGTTCTTATTGATTGTTGGTTGAGATTGAAACAATACTTTTGCATTTACTACACCGAATAGAAAAACTGGTAGGCAGAAAAGTAAATATGATCAAATTTTATAGCACGCTTCACATTTTGGTTGATATTAAATCAATAGAGGATCAAATTCATCGGCGTGCGTACGAATAATAGTGTGTTGTGTATTATATAAAACCTTAAAGGCCAACTGCACAGTCAAGGTTTATTACTTTTAGTAAATTTAATTTGATTTTAATCAGGCTTAGTGGGTTTGGTCTACATTTATAAAGAGTTTGAATCCCTCCAGTTACATTTTTACTTGTTTAATTCCAATATACTTCTAAATTTTGAAATTTTATAACTTTTCATCTTTCTCTGCTTCGTGTTTTCATATTTTATCTTCAGAATTATCTAGTAGGCATCATTTACTTGTCACGGATGTGAATGGCCGTGGTTGGAGGCAGTCGACATCGGCATCTTCCACAATGTCTATCTAGGTATAGACCCAGGAACTATAATTATTTTTTAGGTCTTTTAGGCTGTTTAAAGTCGTCTGTGGGACGATGGATTTGTAGAATATTTACTTTTCAACCCAAAGCGTATATTTATGGAGAAAGTTTCTCCATAAATAGACAGTTTAATTTCTTTCCAAGTACACTAACCCTTCCCGTTGGGCTTGCAACTAACTCAACCAATATTAGTGATAATCACTGCACATTAAAAGGACATATTCCCTCAAATATACGTAATTTAAAGGGTGGAGAGGTGAAGGAAATAAAGTGAAGGAGTGGTGGTGGTGGTAGATGGATGGAGATAGTTATTATATTTCCATTGATATTGGATAAACTAAAGATTTGAGCTAGGAGAGGGTCATGCATGGGGCTTGTTTTCTTAATCCTACAATTCATTTATTATTATTATGGATGGAAAACTTGTTCATTTCTTCAGTGGTAAGGTAAAGTTGAACCGTGTTGATGTAATTACTACTAAAACTTTTTTGGGCTTGGGATACTTTGTATGTTTTAGTTACATATCGATTCTGGATCATCAATTGGATTAGTTGGGCTAATTAATGAGGATGTCCATCCCACTGGACATTTATTATACGATTAATAGTATGTTGGGGATGGGCAGAAAAATAGGATCCGGATCCTTTCTTCTCTTTCAAAACTTTTTCTGACACTCTACAATTCTTTCTCAACTTATCAATGTAGATTCATCATGGGATTTGCAACCTTGATTCCGGTTTAGTGAAATATACAAAAAAAAATAGAGTAATACTTGTTCTATCCGAAACAAAACAAAACTGGTTGTGCAAGAATAAAATCGGTTTCGAACCTCAAGTTTTGTACCTGACCAGGACCCGAATTCAGGCAGTTAAAAACATACTAAAAAACATTGATTTATTTTGATGTATAAATATACAACCTGGATGATTTGACCACTGCGTCAAAAACAGCTAAATGTACAGCATTAATAGGATAGGATAGGCGGAAAACTTTTAACATGTAAAGGATAAGGAAGTTTTGCAAAAAGAAGTCAGTATCCATAGTCATGAGCTCCAAGACGTACTATCATTCAAAGCAACGCTAATTTTTTCACGCGGATTTGATGGCAATACGGGCCAGTCTAATTATAAAAAAAATAAAAAAAAAAAACAACTATAAATTTGATGACACTTCTGTATTTGCAACTACCACGGCCCCTTTACAGTTTATGAGTGAAACTAGCGTAGTTTTCTGGAATAATCCAACGCCTCAATCTATTCGTTTTGTAGACCATAATAAGGAAACAACTAAGCTTGTGGCTTGCAGTGGGATATTGTTCGGTTGAAGAATAAAGTTGTTGTATTGGACAATCATACAATTGAAATAGAATCGATGGTAAAGTTTTGTCAGCAATTTCAGGTGTAAAGTCAAGCTTGACTTGTCCCATTTGCTTGACAAACCCCTCTTCCCTTTTCTAATAACTTGGAAAACATTGGGAAATTGTTATTTTCAAAGCCACCTCATTTGAAATACGGAACCCGTCCTTTCCAATCTTGGATAAGATGGTTAGAATTTTGTAAAAACACCCAAGGAGCCCAATTTGTATCAGAGAACAAGCTACAACCAACAGCAGCCCACCCAACCATGTCGGGCTCAACCTTTAACCTCTTCTATCTTTGATTCATTTTTTATTCACTTTCTTCAGCTCCCTTTCTATTGAGGAGTAAAAAGGATTGGACTCAGTTGCATACTGGAAGAAAAGGATGGAGAGTAATGTTGACTCACATTTTGGTGGATTATGATGGATACAAGTACAGGACCTGGAGGAACAGACCTTTACAATACCTTTCGTGTCGAGTCTGAACGGCGACATCGCTTTTTAAGTGCTTTTTTTGAGGATAACAAAGACTTCCCTGTGTGGATCCCAAGCTTTAACAGAAAGGTTACAAAAGAGTTGACAATATTCCGCTACAACTTAAAGCACTTTATTTCACTATTCAGTTGGCAACTCCTTTGATACTTTTAATTTTGTAATTTTTACTTTATAAATTAGGGCCATGTATTGTACATGTAAATTATTATAAGACGGCTCTCTATCGTCCCTTAATAATTCTATTTATTACATTAAACTACACGGAGATAAGTAACCTCAGGAATTACGATTTGTTCATTTTTCAGCCAACGTATGTATATATTAGGGTTTTACAGAATAAAACAACAAATGGTTAACTTTGCAAACTACTAAAATGTGTCCGGAATGATTTCTCCTTCTCTTCATTTCTTTTCTTAGAGCTCCAACTATTGTTTTTATATTTTTCAGCCTTAACAACTTATCATGAATTCCAAGTAAAGTAGCTAATGACCATCGTACTGCTACAATGTATGTAAATCCCCTTTGAAGAAAAATTACACCAAAAGGAAAAAATAAATCTTGCCTTTTAGATCCTATTAATTTTCTTCCTCAACTACTCAAGCTTATTCCATCATATTTTACATTATACTATTATCCTGGATATTATATACGATAACTTTCACTGTCATCATTTTTACGAAATAAGGATCCCAGTTGGTAGTAATTCTGATTGAGGATATACAAAACTGTTGTTAGTTCTGCTCCATCATAAAATAAATAAGTAGAGTAAAATATGGGAATAATATTAGCTCTATTAGTGTCTAACTGTGACTAGTTCTGTATAGTGTTAGCCATGTGTAGTGTGGCTTTTATGCTTAAACCATCCTTGTCTAGACCTTCCATCTTATACTTTCCCCGTCTGACATAAACCTTCCTCCCTTTATCATTAGTACTTTCATTTTTATCATCATTAGGAGGATTCCATAACTTTCATCATATCATTATTCTCCACTACACTTATGGAATTGTTTGCCTCTTGCAACAAAGATTTATTTATACGCCTTGCCCTACTCATTCCTTCATGTTAAGGAGGAGAGTATAGTAATAGTAGGTAATCCTGCCTGTTTTCAACCTCCTCCCTGCCTTTCTACTGATAACAAAATAACTATCCGTCCTATTCTCTTTTCCATTTATCAACATCTTTCATCTTCATTCGTGGAAATAATATTTACTTTATCAGGGATTCATTTATGTTTCAGTTGCCACAGTAAATTATATGGCTTGAGCTAGATTCCTGATTTCTTGACAACCATTTTCCCCAAGACATTAGTCTAGGTTTGTACTTATATTTACATAAGAAAGATAGATGAAATTCTTTTTGTTAATTTGACTATAAATCTATGTGTAATTCCTTGCAAGAGAACTGTATGCTACATGATTGAGAAAGCACTTGTATAATTTACGTCTTTGGACGTTCTAAAATATTAATTATTGTCATAGGAATGCTTGAATGAGATAGGAAAGGTTTATTGTTCTCGTTAGGAAACGCTAATCGGATAATTCTGGCTCTTTTCTGTGCTAAAATCCTGGTATCAAATAACCATTCCGTCTAACACTAACTCACGCCAAATGGCTTTATTACTGTGCAATGTTGGACTACTTGGAACTCCAAACCCCGTTAATCTTCTTGTGTGTATATGAATAAAAAGAATGAAAGGACTCGTCCATAATAATCCTGTCTGTCTAAACGTATAATAGTTTTGGATAAGAATGTGTAGTAAATAGTCTATAAAAACTGTATAAAAAGACTCTTCGTCCCACCATATTAAGAATAGAAGGTCAGAAGAAGGAAGCCGTGGCCAAGCACTGAATGGATGAATAGTAGTGGGAAAAAGTCGTAGAGAAATCATTTGGATCAGACTTAACGGTCCATAAAATATTTCCACAATGAGAATAAACTTATTTTTTTCCCTCTCAGAAACGCCAATTCTTCTGGCAGGGCACTTTCCAATTCCAACTCTCGCCTTTGTTCAACAAAACCTTGCTATCCACCCAACCCAACCCGGCCAACAACCAGCACAGAAGAATAGTCCTTAGTTGCTTTGTCCATGTCATAATAAAATCTACCAAGTTGTTTACTTAATAGCTCTAGTAGTGCTATTAGTTTCCATATTATTTGCACGTGGCATCAATCATTTCATGCTATTTTTAAAGGGAGGTGTATACAGTTCTGCTAAACGGCTGGCTTGGCCTGGTTTCTCGTAGATTAATACCAACTTTAGAGAAACTACGGAGGTAGTTTAACCTGTATTTAGTTCAAAGTCAGAAGGATGAACCGATAAACGTTCAATAATATGTAGGGTTCTATACAAATAATGAGACAGAAACATGAAGTTACACTCGGCCAACCACGTCAGATGGAATCAATACCGTATCTTTGGGTTGAAGATGACATAGTCAGCTAATTATAAAATGCAAACTCAAGATTTCAACTACTTGTATGGTTGATACATAATGTAATATTATTTACGGCAATTTAAATGAGTTTATAGGTTTAATCAATTACCCAAATCCTACAATGAGGAGCACAATATTATCTTGTAAGTCTCAGGGTGGCCTTGATGGCTGGGCTATTATTGAATAACAACAAGCCACTAAACATTTACACAATTAATATTTACTCCCGTATAGTTTGATTGGAAGATGAAACATTCCTCTTAAAGTATTTCCCTAACCATGTTTTATCTTCTGGAAAGTAGGGAAAGCGAGTGTATGTATTTCCTTACCAAGCAAATCTAAAACCGCATAACTGAGATTGGCTCGTGATCCGTCCCACACGTACAAAATGCAACAAAGAATAGTGCAGTTTGTGATTTAAAGATTCTCCGATCAAAGCCAGTATTCTAAAAGAACTTTTTATTCCAGAGGAGCTGGATTTTAAGGATGTCTAATAATTTTGTAGTGGAATGAAAACTGATCTCGGATAGGAACTAAATATGTATTTGCATAAGATGTTGTTTCGTCTTTCAGAATTCTGTCCTTCCCTTGGTTATGTTTGTGGTAGTAGGTGCTACTGGTGAGGACTTGAAGAAATGATTGTGTATGGGAGAGAAGGATTATTATGAAGCGTCTTTTAATGAATCTCTCTAGTCTTCCAAGAATAAAATAAATGAGGGAATCGTGTTCAAGGAGCTTACATCCTGGACCGACTTTTACTATCGCCTTATTATTATTCATCTGGGAGGAGACAAAAAGAGAGAGTATTGGAGGTTCTTTCCACGAATAATAATCCACCGAGGGCCATACTGCCATGCATAGTCGCAGCACATGTATTGATACTGTCACTATACTGCCACTACTGAGAGGACTACTACTGACGGCTATCTAGTTGGTAAGATGGAATTTCACCACAGCAAGGACGACTTCAGAGGCACTTAGGGTACTTCAGGGTGGATGGTGTGGTAGAGATTGCACGATTTATTATCCAAATTTTCAACGATTATCCTCTTCCGACGTAAAAAGTAGTTCCGAATATTTTAAGACGCCAGTTTATTCAGTTCTTCTCGGAAGAAACAGTTCCCATGCCCTGGGTAGGTGGGGAATCAAGTTCCTATATTTTGGCAACGTCGAGAGCCAAGTTCCTATGCTCTGGGAAGGTTATCATTGGAAACATTGCATGCAGGAGGCAACCTTATTATGATACGATTAATGAGTATTTTGTAACCCCAAAAAAGGAAACTTTATTAATACAAACACGATTTAAAAAAATTAAATGAAACAAATATCATCAAATTAAAATAAATTCACAACGTAGCAAAAAGAAGAACATTAAATAAAACAATTAATCCAGAAATAAAAAGGGAAAGGTGTAAGAACCTGATGGAATCTTGGCCACTGCATCAATGATCTAGGCCATCACCTCATAAGCCACGAGATCCTCATCCTCTGCTACTTGTTCCTCGTGCTCAATTCCCATTTCTTTGATATATTCATCGACTTAAGGCCCTGAAATGCAAAAACATTTAGAAATATATAAAAACAACCTCGTGTTAAAACAGTTTATTAATAAAGACGTAGTCTATTGGGGTTTAAAATGTACCAGTTTCAAATTATTCTCGTCCTGTATCACTGTCCCTGAATTTTAATCAGTTAATTTGTCCGTATCTAGAATTAATAATTAAATCAATTATTTCAATATTTATTTTTCTTAGGTGAATCGAAAAAACGACATGACGACGCAAAATAAAAAAACCTAAGTAAGCGTTTCCAAGAGGGTCTAGAAACTTGAGCCAGGGCTGCAGCAAAAACGGGTGGGGTTAGAGAAAAAAAGTTTAGACAAAAGTAATAGAGAATTTTTAGTACATATGACGCAAAAACCTGGGGACCCCAAAAAAATTATTTTTTCCTGGCTGAAAACGGCTTTGAATGACGCAAAACGACCTAATGACTTTAGATAATAATAATTTTGCGGTCGTCGATAACCAATTGTTGTTGCCCCATTCAATAGGCATCTTTTGACGCTAATATTTTTAAAATATCTTATAAACTCACAAAGCTGTGACGATTTAAAAGTACGCCGTTTGCAAAAACCCTGTTTACCCACGTAGCAACAATAGTTTTTTACTTAATTCTATAATAATTGTATGGCATAATTGCATTTCTTAAGTGAAAACCATGTAGATGAAAATGGGGTTTAAAAAAGCATATTCGCTTAAAAGTACAAAATAAAAAATTATCCAAAGGGAAAAGGACTTAGGTGAATCGGCTATTAAAAGTAAAAAACAAGGGTAAATCTAGCCAAAAAATTGCATGACCTTTTGCTGACCTTTTTCCGGTTTCGAATCACCGTCGGGGCAGAAAGAGAGTCGGCAATAAATCGCGAAATAATGCCTCCCTCGGTGAAGTTACCAACTACCTTTCATAGCAGGCGCAACCACGAAGGACTACTAGGGGGTACAAATATCATTTAAGGATACGAAGGGGTGTGGCTTGGTGGGGTTGGGCGGGGTCTCCTTAACATATGAAGGATAGAGCTTATATCGGGAATACCAGGGGTACATTGGAAAACGATGGGGTACAGATGAATCTTCGTGCCCTTAGTGGTTGTGACAATGCTACATTTCCATGTTAGAAGTAAAAATGTACCCTATCTTGTCTATCTTATATAATTGCCCAGTTTTTAATTCGAAGGAGTAACGTCAGTGCTGCACGATCCAATGTAGCAGGGTCGCAGAAGGGGTATGTCATTTAATCCCTGAATTATCTAGCCTAACCCTAACCCTTATGCCTCGACGGTGATTCGAAACCGGAAAAAGGTCAGCAAAAGGTCATGCAATTTTTTGGCTAGATTTACCCTTGTTTTTTACTTTTAATAGCCGATTCACCTAAGTCCTTTTCCCTTTGGATAATTTTTTTAAGTGTGGGAGTTTGTTTTTTGATATTGGTTAACTCACCTCTCGCCTTTCCGTTTTTTTTGCACGGTCATAAAGTGCCGAAGTAATACTGAAAAAACCTGAATTTTTTAAATTGAAGTAGCACCACCACAGCGGGTCTCTCATCCCCATTGAAAAGATATACCATAGGACGCTATCTCGTAATGTATTGCGATTTTCTTACTTTTTTCAACGCAGGAATATTAAGAAAACATGCATGAGCCTTGCCAAGAAGGCACAGGGAGTTGCCTTTATAGTCGTTCCTGCCAACCTGGTCTTTCACCAGTCACTCTTCAGTTTTACGCATTTTGTCCTTATGCACTTTTAATTTACTAGTTGGAAAGATGATTGATTTGTAAGAGACGGCCCTACTGTTAAAAGGTTATGAATGTTAAAGCAATCTTTTGCATAGGAATCCAGGGTTGGGGAGAGGGAACCAAGGAGTCAAGTGCAGTCATTTATCACAGTAGCCGGTGCTAGAAAGCATGAGAAAGAGGAACATTGTGTTTGGGATAGCTTAGGGAGCCAGGATCTGGTTGTAATCCTAGGTAGGTAGTATATGTATATGCAGTATTATATGGCACAACTAGTGGGACATTTGGTAGGTAATGGTAATGATGATGAATGGATAAGAATAAAGACAAGTTAAATGGATGAAGCATACTGACCCAGGTCGTTGGGCAGAAATTAAGCCTACGACTTGACTTGCATGTCTGGTACGAGATTCCTCAGGTTAGGTAATCGGACAACATTGCATTGTTCATTTGTTTGGGTAGATGATACGGCCATAAACTCGAGAATGAGTTGGTAGATGGATTAAAAGGTCTATATATAAGGGTTATGCTATTGCAGAGTTATTAAAATAAAACACAAGTCAAGCTTTAATTAAATTTTCTTGGGAAACGTGCGTGGAATCCAAAACTGGAACCAGCAATAAAAGGAATTGTTATTGGATTTCGAGTGGAAATATTCTAGTACAACTTCTAAACTAAGAAAAGGGATGATCGTAACAAATGACGTTATCCGGATCTCCCTATCTCCCACCTTATATTAATAATAGGGATGACTAAGCAATGTGGTACGTTTTAAAGTTTATTCGGCTTGTAAACCGCCTTTCAACATCAAAACCTACCCAAACCTTTTTCTAAGGGAACAAGTAATTGCAAACAACTTGAACTGAGAACAAATGAATTCAGTTGTTCACTTCAGGTACTTTTCTATCGGTTGTGCAAAGAAAGGAATTGACATCAAGAAGAGTGAAAGCTTATAGTTTCCTTTGATTCTGCAAAACAACACCACTCAATAAACAAAATGAAGGAGGATTTCATTTTTAGATAAGTATTTATCTCAACTTCAAATACAATTCATCTCTTTTCTCTAATATTTTAAAAGAGAAACTAGATTAGAATTAAATAGCCAACCCTAACTTTTATTACATTTTATTATTTTTATTTATTTCACCTTACCTGACCTGATATTGAGATAAATACTAGAGCATATTGTAATATCAGTGTCCAATAAATCATTGAACTGAACTGCAGTACATTTGGATACAAATCACATTGAATTTACTGTTTCTTCAAGTCACTATAGATTCATACAAACCTCTTTCCCCCAAAAGATCCTTAAACCCGTATAGCAAATGTGTCACACACGTCTCAGCTTCCTTTTTCATTGAGTCCGCGTCAAGGGACCCAGTGGCAGGAAATACAACCACACGGGGTCCTGCAACAGGAGTACCAGCAACACGAGGTCCAGCGACAGTAGGTCCAATTAAATGAACTTGGAGAAAAGTGTACGATAATTGGAATATGATATTATGATAAGCCTATTTGACTCAATCTGTAGGTTGTGAATGCGATTGTGAAGTAAATTCACAATCAACGGTACCAGATATATAAATATATTTAAAAGATTTCAAGAGTTAATATTTAGTCGGATCGTTATCAAGCTTCAGTTCAGCTTTCATTCCTCAAGCCTCCGCTTTCACTCAAATGACCAGGATTACTATTACTTTTATCCTATTTCACATTTGTGGCTTTGCGTTCTTCTTTCAACTTCAACTTTAAGGAGTTGCTATCGGCAAGCAGTAGTAAGGGATTACCTATTTTACAGCCAAGGATAATAAGAAAGGGTAATACACAAGTGCAATTATAACAACTTGACTGTCCCGTGGCCGGAATTAGTGTATAAAAGTTAAGTCAATAATTGGGGACATAATTACAAAACGAGTACGTAGGTATTGATTGGTCTTGGTACTGTCGGGTTTATTGAAAAGTCGCAGCAGATGACAAAGAGATTGGAGATGAATTAAAGGTACAGTAGTGATTGAAAACTAGACTGACAATCCCTTTGTAAACTCAACTTCCTCTAACCAACAACTTGACTGATGAAAGTAAAGAAAGGAAAGATTATGATTCCAAGACGAGAGGACCTTTTACGGCTAAAAGCTTTACACGACTCAAAAACCTTGTTTAGACAAGAAACAAAGAAAATGTATCCATTACTTTTACAAAATAACAATTTCAGGAGGATCACAACAACGTAAAGTAACTTCATTTCTACCTTATTTTCAAATGTACAACTGGGGAAAAAATACTTTTATTTTTTGTGGGTCATGTCGGCAAAACATTTATCCTGAACCTACTCAAACGAATTAGGTGATGTGAGAAATTCTAAAAATTTTATTCTCCAGAGTTTTCTTTCTCATCTTCAAAAGGTAAGTATAGTCCCCTTTTAACCCTTTTTGGAAAACAAGTATTAATTAAGTAACGGTCAAAATTTAATTACAGTAGTAACTTCGGTTATTAATGTGGTATGCACTGAGTGCCAAATCAAATGCTAGCAATAATAGCCTTTTTTTTATCAATATGGAGCATGTCCAACAAAACAATAACATAATTTCAAAAAACACAAAACACTGTTGACGAATTTTTCTTTCATACACTCTTTTTTGTCACTCTGCTTGTCATCCATTTGTATTATTTCTCAGTCTACTTCTGAGTAAGATTACCTCTTTATTTATGAGTAAAAATGTGTACAGAAGCATTTGTTTCTTTCATATCGTGTGAATTACCAACCATCAATAAAATCCAAAAAGACGCCAAGCCGTGAGGGTTGCAGAACCATTCCGACACCTGTTTTCAAATGCCCTAGTTAATACCTTTCAAACAATATCAAACTTGATAGGGATTGCTTTTGGTGACCTGTGACCGTTGACCTGGAAGGGTGTGGCCCACAAGGTCCATATTAAACCTTAATCTTAGTTGTAACCTAAGTGACAAATATCCGAAAGCGGAACTCGAAAAAGTTGGACGGTTAGAAAGTTATCGCTCGGACGGACGGACAGACGAACGGACGGACGGACGGACAGAGCATTCACATAAAGGGGTTTTCACCCCTTATTAAAAAGGATTTCACAGTTGACTAAATGCAAGAGTGTAGGGTTGCCTAGATGTGGAGTGCTGGTGTATTGTTCTGTTTTTGAAAGAACCAGTAGGAATTCATAAAAACAAGTTAGTCACACCTCAGAATTCTCCTTATACATTATTTTACTTTCACCTTCAAGCTAAGTAAGTATGAGCGTTGAAGGAGTCTGAATCTGGCATTTTCCTACCTTTTCATGGTTGATTTTAAAAACTATTTGCAGCGAAATAGTTGTAAATTAAAGTGAGACTATTTCACGATTGTGAATCAAAGCCTTGTAGATTCTGAATGTTTGTGTATTCTCAAGGTTTTCTAATCTATCTTTCTCCGTCTCATGTAGATTGTAGCTACTTGTATGGGTGAATACACCGTCCAGTTGATAATACCAAAAAACACAATATTCTGCACACGATCCTAAGTGATACTTTCAGGTAGATTGCCTGACGATAGGAGAAAACCTTTAACTAAACCCACTTGGATAAGAACACCAAGTCCGCACTGTCTATTGCACAAATTGAATAATTTAAGTAGCTGTGAAATTACAAGGACGAGAATGTACTTTTTTTTATACTCCAATCGAAATAAGACAACGGTAGTGGCAATAGGAATGGTAAAACATTGTACACAAAAGCGTAAAAACTCTAGGTTAGGATGGAATTTATTTGAATTGATGGACACATAGGATTGAGATATGAAGTGAATAACAGTCAATAGTAGCCATAATCCAGAGGCCTATTGTTTTCTCACCTAGTTATATTAAAAAGAGAGAGGGTAGGTGGAGAGGTATTTTACCATTCGATAAAATAACCTTCCTCAACTTCTAATAATGGCCAAATAAATGTATTCCAAATGGGAGGCTGAGTAAAACTCCAACAGAACTAAGGGTTTCAAATACGATTTCGTAAAATTCTTTATCACAGAAGAATGACGCTAACGTTGGGAATAGAACATGATAGAATACAATAAAGGGAACTGAGCAGAGTAGATAGGAAAGAGCAGTAAAGTGCAATACTTTTTAAAACCAACCATGAAAAGATCGAGAAATGCCAGATTTAGACTCCTTCAATGCTCATACTTGGCTTGGCTTGAAGGTGAAAGTAAAATAATATATAAGGACAATACTGAGATGTGACTAACGTTTTTTGTATGAATTCCTACCAGTTTTTTCAGAACAATACACGAGTTCTCTACATCCGGGCAACCCTACCCTTTTCCATTTAGTCAACTGTGAAATCGTATTTACTAACTTTTAGCAAACTACCCTAAATCCTCGCCCGTATCCCGCCCTCGTTAATTATTCCGTGTCCTTTACATGTTAAAACGGGGTTTTGTTCTCATGTTAAAAATGCTTCAAAAGATCTTTCTTTTATGTATCTAAGCTGCGGCATATGGTGGAGGATTTGCGGTAGATCTGACAGTTTCCGACAAATCGGTTAAACTGCTTGATGTGTTTTTGGATTTTATTGATGTTTGGTGATTCATGCGACATGAACGAATCAAATGGTTCTGAAAACCTTATATTCTATTATACCTTTTTAGCCTTACTTCTTTTTGCTGCATGTTGATTTAAATTAAAGTACCATGACCTAAGAAATTCCACAGGATAGTAGACAACGTCTCATTAGAAATAGAGAACTGGCTTGTAAATATTGTATTTCACGGGTGAATGTACTCGAAACCTTTATCCATCATGAGTCTCGTATAAATAAAAACGTACAAAGTGCCAAATCAAATGCTGTGCAATACTAGCTTTTGTTTTGCTAATCAATATTGATATTGCCCAACGAAACAATAACATAATCTAAAAAAGGGAAACACGGTTGAAGAATTGCTCTTTTATATTGTCACTCTGCTAGTCATCCATTATTATTATTTCTCAGTCTACCTCCAAGATTAACTCTTTATTTATGAGAAAAACTGTGTAGGAACCCTGCCAGAAGCTGTAATCTTGTTTTGAGGTCCTCAAGAAACCAATAACACAACAATAAGAGTAACTTAGCCCACCCAGGAAGCCGAAAAACAGTAGCAGGATTCCCAAGTTGGAGCCAACACGAACCTAGAGAGAAAGCCTTCCGTTCCGTGGTAATAATACTTTAATACGAAACCTCTTATTATTATGAAACTTTTCTCATTAGCCAAATGAACAACCTAGCTTTCACCACAAGAGGTTTAATGTAGCAAAACATCAAGAGTTGATAAGAGTGAAGCCAACTCTACAGCTTACTTCTATCTACTACTACTACTACTACTACTACTCGCACCCATCTCATTCATCCTGCCCTTTTTCTGTCAACATGTATCAACTATTCCCTTTATTTGGCTCCATTTGGAGTTTTTCTCCATGCCTCTTACACACTCCTCCATTCATCCCTTCTAACTAACTTAACCACTAGCATTAATTTAATAAATTGTTCCATCATTTTAGAAAGCAAGACACGGGAGTTTTCATCAGAATAAGTATGTCTTCATGTGGAAATTATAATTTGGACAAAGAAGTGACGACCCAGTAGGGTACTTACAAGTAAGCGGATATACAAACAAGAATTTGTCCATGAAAGTACAAGTAGTAAGGGATCCCTTCTTATCTTTTGATAACTCCAAAAAGCCAAGAGCTGGATAAAGAATAAAACCCATCCAAGGACCTGGTTAACTCAACCAAATGGGTTGAAAGATATGATGACTTTTGCTCTTTAAATCTCCACATTTGGTGATGATGATCCTTCTAGCCAACTTTATTATTTTTATTACCCATCCACAACTCAGGTTTCTTGGTCCAATAAGTTCCTTAAATGCCTTTGGTAAACTTGGCAAAAGAGAAAGTATATTTGGATTATTATTTCCCCCAGATAGTTATCCACTAGTATTATTAATACAATTAAAAAATAAAGTTTATTTTGACTGGAAGAAATGTAATGGGAGTTAGAGAGAGTAAAAGTAAAACCCTGGAGTAGTAGGGTTGGATGGTTGGATGGTTGGGATATAAATTAACAGCAGGTAACTCTCCTTATTCCAGGGTTGGTAGTGCACTTTTTGTTTTTTTATCATCCTTCAAGCAACTCAGTTTCACACTTTCATAAAATAAATCTTTCTCCTTTACTTAGCTTTCTCTGCACTTAAAGAGTAAGGATTAGGATGGGCAATGGCGATGGGAAACCTCGCCATTTCCACTACATAAATATACAAACTAATGTTGTAAAAAGGGTTTGATATATGAGAAGTTAGTTGAGACAAGTGTGTAGGGATGCTGGTGGTTATAGGATGCCTTATGGGTGCTACTGGCTGATGTGGCTTTTCCCATTTAAATAGCCCATTTGTCCCTTCTTATGACCTGTAGTAGGTTTTTAGAGCAAATAAGCTAAAAACCTCTACTACTCTATCCCATACTTAACTAAAGTTCATGCATCTTGTTAACAAGGGATTGTGTCGCTCCCTTTGGAACTTACGGCCGTCTAAATACTTTTACACTTAACCTTTACTTTGGTTGAGAGTTTTTTGTTCTACGTGACTATTAAAAAAGAGTGGAGAGACGGAGTGGTGGTGGGATGTGGGGAAAAAAAAGAGAGTAAAGAGCATTTAGGATGGTTTATCTTGTAATTGTAAATGTCTTAGCAAGCACCTTCACCTTAAATAGGTTTCCATCCACTGAATAAAGTTCCAGAAAACCAGCAATAATAACCTCAACCTCTTGAACTTTACTTACCTTACCTCCTATCTAGCTTCTGTCTTTCCACTCTTCTAGTAACATACTCTTTGGTAGTTTTAAAGGCTGTTTAATTCCAGTTCCTTTACGCCGTCCCTGTCCCTTTTTATCGTCCTAAGTATGCTTTCTGGGTCATAATGTCACCGTAAGGTGGATGGGAATTACCACTGGAGAAATAAAAATAAAGGTGGAAGTGAAATGGGAACCGAGGAATGGAGGGAGGGATTGGTGTAAAGTCTATGGAGAATATAATTAGATAATATAAGAGCATTGTTTGGTGCTAGATACATTAAATCCACTTTGGTCGCAATCAAAGACCCACATTACTTACTTTTGCTCCTTGAGAAAGCTGTTTGGTTCTGGCGTTAATTATTTCCCAAGATAAAAGTTGTGTAGTAGTGAAGTGAGTGAGTGAGAGAGTTGGAGGTAAAAGGGTAATGCTGGGATTTTTAAGGATGGCGTAAGTGCCTGTGATTATTTTTTGTAGGTTTATTTATTTATTTATATAAAGTATACAGGTTTTTCTGGAATGTCTGCTTACTTCTGGATGTAGTGGTTATTTTGTTTCAGGTAGGAGCATTATTTTACTACCAGATTTGCCAAAGATACTCTAATTGGGTTTACTTTACCAAATACTACGATGGTCAAGTATAGTTTTTTGTGGGAGGGAGGTAGGTTGGCAATAGAACCTTCCATTAAATGTGGAATTGAGGATTAAAAACTTTTGAGATTTTTAGTAGGACACGAGAGGAAATTAGAAGAAATAGATTTGGAAGACTGGAATGGTTAAAACTTGAAATGTTCCTTGGACTGATGTTGTTGCTGAACTAGGGAATCTGAATTCAAATGTGTTTTCATTATTATTGTTTAGGTTAATTCTGAACCAGGATATTTTTGGATTTGAGGTATTTCTACGAATAAAATCTGTTGGCACAAATAAATACAAGGCTTGGAAAGAAACAAGGGTGGAAATAATATTACAAAATTGATATTAGTGAGTGAAGGTGAAAAGGTGATGGTCTGCAGTGCAGAAACCTCCAACGATTTCATGTTATTTTATTACTACAATTTGGTTTATTACCTTCCAGTGGACGAATGGAAATAAAATACAACAAGGTTTATTTTCCAAAGGATAAATGTGTAATGACTTTTAGTTAACAATTCGTCCAGGAATCAATCATCTCCTTTTTCAATTCTTACTCTCTTTTCTAATCCAATTGCAAAACTTTTTACGTATCCATTGGAAAGGGCAGATGATCCAGAACGAGCAAAAGGGCTGTTCTTTTTTAATATTATTAAAACGCTGTGTTATCTGTTACGGTGTTTTCGTAGTCTGATGCCTGGGATTAGTTTGGCTATGTGCCTGATAGTTCCTGTGTTACCTACGCCTGGATGGAAGTATCAATTCTCATATTTCGTGTATCCTTCCTTTGAGAGAATTGTTCCTTTTTAAATGGGCTGAATTTTGCTGGAATAGAACAAAGAAGAAGCCCACTTAGCTAATTTTGTTTACCGTGTAAAAACAAAAAGTACATTAATAAAGTTTCTCAAACATCCGTTCCGTTCCATCCGCCTGGTTTACCCTTTCGAAGCCGTATTGTTTACAAAAAGGAAGTAAAAGGAGGGTTTGGGCCTTGGATCTCGTTTACCTTCTCCGGAAAAGAGGAGATAAGATGGGAAGAGTTTATGATGTTGGATAGAATAAAGGATGAGATGAATAAAATAATATTTCATGACTTTGTCCTGCATCATTTGAGACAAACAGCATATGAGAATGAAGTAATTCATGGAGTAGAAAGTTGGAAAGACAGTTCTAGACAATTCATTTTGCTGTGTTTAGGCTAATGTACTGCTAACTTTTTGTTTATTGGTTGGCTCAGAGTTTGAAGTAGTTGTGAGTGAACTCGGAATTAATCTGGTTATGAAGTTTTAGATTACCGTATTTCCGGAAATAACTCCCCCCCCCGGAATAACTCCCCCCTGGAAAAAATTCCCCTATCCTTTCGAATTCGCCCTATCTTTCTCATATTAAATATTTTTTCAATTTTTCCTCTGAAAATTAACTCCCCGGGGGAGTAATTTCCGGAAATACGGTATTTCATATTGGAATCAAACTGTTAAACCCGATTTTTTTGATGGGTGATAAGTTTATAGCAGGTTGAACAGTATGAAGGAAGTGCCTTTATGTAATTATGGGGTTAATATATATCGAATAAGGTAATAAACGTTGTTTGAAAACTCTCGTTTTAAATTATAGTCCATCATCCCTCCTTATTATTAACATGATTTGGAAAGTAAAGTAGGATCAATCAGTTAGGCATAGTAAAGCTTTCATTCATCTTTTAATTTTCTACAAGGACAAAGTAACCTTCTCGAAAGGAGGTCAGACCCTGTTTTTGTATTTCCTTATTTAGCAATAACTTAAAATGTATAACATTATATGCCTTCATACTGGGCAAGTTGGTAGAATAACTGCACTTGTTTTCAAACTTTACCCATCAATTAGCTAGCGCAATAAAGCCCTACTTAAAGCTGAGGGAGTTATAAGTATTTGAGTTTGAACTTGAAAAAGTTTTTCCCTAGAGTTTGAGTTCAGAATTTATAATCCTGTTTTAAACCCATCCATTTAACAGGAAGCTATAGAAAGTAGGGATGGAAAGTTGGAAAGTTCAGCCTTGATATTTCTTTACAAAGTTCTTGCTACTAAATCAAATAAAGTATTAGGAGAGGGAAATAGATGATGAACGACGGTGGGGAAAAGAAAGTAAGAAAATATGACGACAGTTGTAATCCCAATCCCTTGTTTCCCTAGTTTGGAAAACAGTTCATAATCCCTGTTAAAAACATTACAGTAAACCTCAACCTACCTACGTGTTTTGAAACTTGGGTGATAAGTTTGTGAGAGTTATGTTCGTTAATTACATACTTATTGGTTTAAGATATCCCATCAAATACAGATCAATCACGCACTATCATCCTTAAGGAAATGAGACATTCCATATAAAAAAACAACCTTTTACAGCCGCATTTGTAGCAATAAGTACCACACTGAAATATTTCTCCCGAGAACGGGTAATTTACATTAGGGAGTCGCTATCAATGTCAATCAAAATTATTGGGAACGCACGGACGGTTATGATTTAATACCCGCAGAGTTCAGGCATCCGTTTTTTTTACTGGGACTCTAATTAATTAATAACTAAGAGAGGGTAGAGATTCCTATTGGAGTTATCCTCTTCTCTTTAGTTTCATCGCTAGTTGGTTTTGCTACGGGGATTGAGATCTTTTTCATTAAAACTTTAATGCAATATGTTTTAAATATGGAGAAATGGAGGACAGAAATTAATACCACGAAGCTGCTATATTGGATTTCATCCCCACCCCGATAATCCCCACCGCGATTGACATCCTTGAGATTATTAGTGTATTAGTTCGTTCTATGAATTAATTCCAATCTTATTCCAAGTTGATATAAAAAGCCTTCATAACTCAGGTTCCCATAACTGAATCTAGGAATGAGAAGTATACGCAGTGTTTGCCAATTATTAGCAGAGTATTGCCCAGTCTCGTATCAAATTCTGGGGGTGAGTTTGACACACTTAATATTCAACAGGAAGAGAATAAAGGGCTAAAAATAAATCGGACTCTTATTATTTATTATATAGATTTAGGAAATTCTACCGTGTTAACTAGAATATGAAAGTAAAGAAAGAGGAAAGAGGATGGAAGATGATGAAGAAGACGGTTCAAACTAAAGGAATACCTAGAATAATAATAATGAATAATCGACAAAACCTACGGCTTTACTGTCAAGACAAGAGGGGCTACAAGTTTATTTGTAAACGGGAGCAACGATGCATGCGCCACGGATGCCCGATACTTTCTCCGGGACTTTCTCCGATCTGAGCTATATTCGGTCTTTCTCCCGGACTCCGTGTATCCTTGCAGCTTTTCCCAAGCATCTGGCTTCCCATCGGCCCGTTCCTCCTATCAAGCCTTTCCTCATTTACTCCTAAGGTTTCCTAAGAGTCAGCCACACAACCTCCATTCTTCATCCCTCATTTTTACAAAATCTTTCTCCCGAAAGTGAAAGAAAAAAAAGGGAATACAAAAACAAAATTCAACTTCTAACCTTTCTTGAGGCTAGAACTGCCAAAGAAAAGTAAATAACGGAGAGACAAACCTAGATAAGTCTTCCAAAAGTGATAAGTTTTGAAAACAAACGTAGAAAAGATACTGGTTCATTATTTTCTTTTTTTGATATTTTGACGTTCGTTCTCATTTTAATTTCTTTCAAGAGATCCCCTCACCGTTTACACACATTTTTGTTTTACTTTTCAGAGTAAATAAATAGAAATTGATAGGAAATAGTTGGTGGTAATAGTTCCAGTTTATAGTAGTTGGTAGAAAGGGGTTGGAGGATTGAGTGACGGTTGCTAGATACTACCACATATTTCTGGTCCTACTGACGTGAACAATTATAAAGTAGGATCAGAAAGAAGAACGTCTTGAGGCAGAAAGATAAAGTAGTAGCTGGCTGAGAAAACAAAATGGTAAGTTGGAGAAATGTTTGAAGTTTGTTTAAAGATTTACACACTTTGGTAGTTGTTTCATGTTTAAAACTAAAAGGAAGTGAAGAAGATAAGGACGGAGTTGTTTTTCCTTCAACAGAGTCATTCTCAGCTTTTGTCTTTTGGTTGAGATTGATAGAAAGGGGAAAGTGAAATGGAGATAATCATCAATCCATTTCCATCTCACTTTTAGTAACAACTTTGTTCATTTCATTAATTACATTCGATTTTAATGATTTTAATATGTTTGTTGTTAAATAATACCTTAAAGTACAAGGATTAATTAGTCTAATTAGGTTTATTCATTAGAGGAAATCCCAGTTACTAAAGATTAGCTTGAATATAGAACCGTCTGCCTGGCCCATTCCTTTTAAAAGTCTTCAACAATAATTGTATTTCTCAAACTATTCCTTGTCGTAAACTTCATCGTAAAGCATTAGGGTTTTTTTTAAAGGAACAGGAGAAAGGAGAAAGGTTTTATGTAAGTTTTGCTACTTCATCTTTTCTTGCTAAATTTAACCAACCAAAGAGAGTTTTTCGTCCATGAAAAAGTAGGTGGTGGAGAGTAGTAAAGTGCTTTTTCAAAAGTTTTTGCAACTGCAACCATTTTTACTTTGCCTTTTTGGGTAAATCGTCTATACACACGGCTTTAATGGAAGGACATAAGAGGTAACAGATTTGTGGATATCCATTATTTCCTATTTGGAATCTGGAACGACGTTTCGATAGCGGTAGACATTTCATAGTCGCCCACTTTATCCTCATAAGAGTTGTTCAATTTCATAGCCAGGGAAGCGTCATTCCAAGACACGACGGAAACTTCATCACCGAATATCAAAGTGTATGAGACTTTTATCTGTGTTCAATGCACTTTGATAAAAATAAGACAGTTTGGTGAATATAACCAAGAATGGAGGATAAGAAACCCGTTTTTCTCTCTGTTATACTAAAATATATTTTCTAACACTAGATGACATCATTTCTGTTTCATCTCTCCTATGAAATGGGTCGCTATTAAATGTCGTTTGCTAGAAAAATGTCCAGCTATGAAGTCAAGTTAGTTATGAAGTTATGGTCTGTCCTTGCCATGTTTTGATTATTCAATGGAGGAGGCTACCTTTCAATCCGTCACTACCAAATGTCCCGGATTACCTCATTGTAGGTCCATCAGCATACGCAATGAAGAGCATTTAAGCCTCACTTGAGATATGACATGTACCGTATATCCTCGAATAGAGGCCTCACTCGAATAGTGACCCCTTCCGAATAGTGGCCCCCTCAAAAAAGTCAAAAATTGAATAGTGGCCCCGACTTCTATTCCAGGATATACAATATAATAAATTCAAGTTAACATGGCGTCCACAAATGAACTGAATTGGCTACGCCTTATAGCTATCACTCCCTCTAATCTTTATCCAATATAAATTATAGACGCAAAGATTGACTGTCATTTCAGAATGTGTCCATCAAGTATAAGCAAATCTAGAATGATGTGTTCCGATAATATCTGCACAAATTAGATTGGAATTGACTTAGATCTATTTATTTTAATTACAGTACGGCTTTGTCAACTACGCTTTGGAGCTTCTGGTTCTGCGGAACTTTGGTGAGGAGACGTGGGAACAGATCAAGTAAGTTACTTTTTGTACATCATTTCTTATGGAAATGTAATAAAAATCATTCCCACCTAATTAATCCAAACATCCACAACACAACAGGTGTTTCCGATTATAACTTGAAATAATTATTCAAAAATACATTTTTCAATATTTTTACATCAGCGCTTAATATTCCTAAAAACTTTATTCGGTTCCTGAGTTTATCATTTTGTATTTCCTTTATTCTATTATTCCAAAAGTAACAAAATAGAAATCTATTTGCAATTAATCTTACATTCTAATAACAAAGGTAAACTAAAGCTTCATATGAAGTTTGTTTTGCATAAAAATAAAAAGGATAACAGATAAAACTCCTTTGTTTTCATAATATCATGATGGAATATATATGTAAGCTATTAAAAATTACAAGGGTACATTTAAAAAAATAAGAGTATAAGGTTCTTAAGTATCAACAGCTAATTGACATGGATTACCCACAATAGTACACCCTTTAGTCTTTAGTTCGTCTCTAAATGGCGATCAAAGAAAGTAGGGTTAAAAATCTTAATAATAAAAGACACATTTCCGGCATGATTTCCATTGTACATAAAATTCCAAAAAATTGTTGTCAGGGAAGTGACAAAGTCTTTGAGCTCATTGCATTTTTGACAAAGATGTCCAACGTTTTGGGAGTAAGGAAGCTGCCAACGATCATCTCCATCTATTCTATATCTTCTTACTTTTTAATTCATGAAAAATATTCCACACCTTTCACATTTTTCTGGAGGTTTTTACTGAAAAGAAATACAAAAATTGTTTAGCAAACTACTTGAGAAGCCTTTAAAATGCATGCATGCATGCCACAGATTATATTTATATAATCCACCATCTTTTTTATTATTTGATGTATCGGAAACGGATAGGCAAAAATCTATAAAAAAAAATCCCCTTCTTATTTCTACCCAGAGATGAATGAAGGTTTTATAAATTGATGGGACAGCTTATTTGGGAGGATCTAAATAAATGGAGGATGGAGAATGATGTGTACTAACTTGTGATGTAATTATCCCACCCAGTTTTGAAATCAACTTGTGATTGATGTAAATGAAGGCAGCTTGTTTGGCAACTTTAGTTCCTAGTTTGACCCCGGTTTTAATAATAGGTCCGGATGAACCTTTTACAACACTTTTTACTCCTTTCCATACTCCTCCGTTTACAGCATCTAATCCTCGTCCCAATGTTGTAAAAATTGGCCAGTTTTTTTGACCCTTCTGAAATTATAATATTTCCATAAGTTGGATCATCATTTATTCCGTTGTTTGACAAACCAAGGGTGTAACTTTTAGGTCTGCTTAACTCTACTGGGTAATTTTATACCCTTACAACTTTAATTAAACCCAATTAATTTATTTTATCCCTTCCTTTCATCAAATATTGATTTTTCATTTCATTCCTTGAAATTATGGATGTTGAAGTTTTGATGTTTTACTCAAGAATCTAACTCACGAATAATTTATAAGAGACAGAATAAGAATCTTCCTTCTTTACTAAAGCTTAATTCTAGTTTACTTTTGTAAATAAAAGTAAAACTTGGCTCCATTGTGTGATTATTATTATTATTATTATTAGACACAATGCGTAGGGAGGGCCATAATTTATAACTACCAAGTAATAAAGCAATTATAAGGAATGACAAAAGTATAATGACGTTGGTCTTGAATAATTGACATAACCGTAACAACATAAAAAGAACATTAAAAGAAGGATGAATATATAAATCCTCATTTGGTTAAAATAGAGTTGAAACAAAGAGGGGATTATACTCCTTATTGTCACAATCAGTCACAATGCAGCGTAAAGAAGTCATAAAAATATCAACCCATTTAAAATTACTTTTAACTCAAGGATAATCTACAACATACTGCTTGGCTAAGCTTCCGTGAAGAAGCAGCCGTTAGTTCCTCCCTAGTTTTATTATTCTAGATAGTTTTACTTTTCGAAACTTCTATATGTCCAACCAACACTGCTACACAACCTGTTTAAAACTAGCATATCTCCATTAAATTTCTACAGAATTCCTACTACTTTACTAATAAAATAAATATATGGTTTTCCTTTCCATTTAAAAGGTTGTCTTTATGCATAAAAATAAAATAATCAGGTCAAACTTTAACGATTAAAGTTTTCCAAACGAAGTTGGGTTTCTAAAGTTGAATACAATTAAAAATTCATGACATTAGGATGTGAGTGGAATGAACTAAAGACGTAACCTTAAAAGCTTATTAATTATGTGCAATCTCTGCACATCTGAAATGTATTATTATTCTGAATATAAAATCCAGAAAATAAAAGCCTCATCTTTCCACGAAAGTTCAGAGTTCAATACAAATCCAACAAATGAATCCTTTTCCTTGAAACAGAATCTGTCATAAGGAACGTGATTTTAATTTGGCTAATCTAATGCATAAGATTTGTATATTTTGGCAGTTTTTGAAGAGAAGTAATGGTCCAATTGGTTTGAAATTTTTGTAAAAGTTGTAAAATCCTTCCTACCTGCCGATGCTTGCCTCCCTTGGGTTTACTCCTGTAGCGCTGATGTTGGGGTCGTTTGTTATTATGGGAGTCAAAATCCAACGAGTATTTAAAAAGGGTTGATTGACTCTCTCCTTTATTACTTGCACTGGTTCCAGTGGTACCGCTACCCACCATCTTATCCTTAATAAATCCCCGAATTCGGTTCCAATAGGAAGACCCATCACCATCTTTCTGTTTGGTGGACTTGACAGGACTGTAACTATCATCTAAGGCACTCGCTGGTCTAACAGCGGACGGTTTATTCCGAATTACGCTATTGTACTGAGCGTTCCAAGCGTTCCAAAATTCCTGTTTCAGAGGTTGAGCATGGACATTTCCTTCGTTACTGGTATATTGTGCCAGTTGTTGGGAAGCATGTCTATTGTTTCCACTGAAGCCGTGGTAGTTCTGATGATTCCTCAACATATTTCTCAACCGACCCAAGTTTGGGTAGTAGGCTGCATGGGCTCCTCTGCTATCTTGATGGGGCCTTTTATAAGCATTTTGATTTGAGCTCCCACCCTGCGTCTTATCAAACGGTGGTCCGTGAAGTCTTGGATCGAACTTTACACCCCATCGGTTTTGACCTCGGGGATCGGGGTATGGAGGTCCGGGCATTGCGGGCAAGTCTAACTGACCCCAACACCCACTTATCTTTACAGTTATCACTAAGGCTAACAATATAACCCCACATTTTGCACTTACAAATCGTTTACATGAACCCATCTTTTATCTGGGTGCTAGCGGGTTCCGTTCACTGGTTCTAATTCAATAAGTATGGCTACACTAATTAGAAATAACTAAAACAAGTAACAAAGAACGTATGGCTAAACCGGAGAACTAAAATCCCAACATTTCAAGTACTCAATCTCTCTCTCTCTCTAAAAGGGATGATTTCCACCCAAGGCCCGTGTAGTTGGATTAATTTTCAAAAAGATAAAAGTTGAGTAGTTAGTAGGGCTATTTTAATAGAGATGAGTCTTCTGGGGTCCGTCTTCCTCAGGAATATTCCCACAACTAACTCGTTAGTCAGATTTTGCAAGGATAAACATTTATTCAAAAAATATGCAGTAACTTCAAAAAACCACGGACCAAAAAGTATGCGTGTTGTTAGCAACCGTTCCCTTTTCCCTATCTCCTTTACAGATTAAATTAATCTAACGTTTATTAACACGGTGGACGCTTTTGATTATTATTATTCATAGAAAAGGACTGCATTATGAACCCCCCCCCCCTCCCCCGTTCGTTCTAACATAACAACAAGTCTCTAACGTACATTTGCACATCACTAAAGAACTTGTGAAAATACTGCAGTTAGTGCATAACGGTAAGTGAGAGTGGGGAAAAATTGCAGTGGTTGGTTGGTAGGAGTAAGAGGGATAGTGACAGTAATCATTTACAGGAGTGAATAGTATAAAAAAAAAAGACGTTTAATAAGATAGTTTCCTTCCCTCATATTCACATGGCAGGTCAGTAAGTAAGTAAGTTTACCATTGTTCCTGTTTCTAATGTTGTTGGTCGAATCATAGGAACTGACTACCAACCTACCATCATATCATCATCATACAAATAAACCTTATTATAATAGCAAGTTTCATTACAATTTATAAGGATACATCAACCTATTTACATCCAGCAGGCAGGGAGGAATAGTAACGCTGTTTGTCAACGTATTTTAAATTTGTTTTTCTTGAGGGCAATTATTATAGTGGTAAAGGCTTCTTTGCTCAGGACAGTGACATAGTCTGGTTCGTATTTATATTATGCAGCATAAGCCTCCAACATGCGGCATACCTGCAAAAGTAAAGTTTGTTTTGGTATTATAAGGTAAAGCTAAATTACAAGGATGTTTGATGGACTGGTTGGTACAATTAGTAACAATTTACTGCCCAACACATGCTTTGACAGATCAAACATGTCAATAGTTGAGTATAGCCTTTTGGGGACCCTTTTTAATCATTCCTCCACGTAACATTTATAGGTAAGTGTTACGAAACAGAACCCCTTCGTCTTTTCTCTATTTGTTAATGTTTGATGGGTAGGAGGAGTAGGAGTTTTAAGTTGTAATTAATTGGTAAGGTATTTCTGTACTTGTGTTTTGGATTTGACAAGCCTTAAGGTTTACTAGAGAAGATAGAAGGGAATAATATTTCCGTGGGATTGTATCAAAAATCACATCGACAATCTGATTTCCTTCCGGTTTCCTCCTAACTCTACTTGCGTTTAGGATACAAGACTTTTATTTCCCTTTACCTCTCCTTTATTCATTTCTTGGTGGCAGTCTTTTCTTATCTTTTATGCCTTTAAGTTCGTAATTGGCACTTTGTGGGTTTCTATCCTATTTTTAGTTGGAGGTAGAAGGGTGTGGATTAGTAACCTGTTTTTTTATGATATGGCAGTAGTAAGCAGTTAGCGTAGAGTGGAAATGGAGTAGGCTAAAGATAAAAATAAGGGTGTAATGTTTTTCTATTCTGCATGCGATCTTGAGATACTTCAAATCATATTGGATTTACTTTTATTTCTCAAAGCATGACAGAGGTAGATCTATGCATGCTAGGCTTTACGCAGTATTATTACAAGAGATACGTTTATGTACGTCGACGGTTGTCGTTTTGGAACTTTTTTACATGCTGAAAAACGTCATTGTCATTGCAATTGGGGTTTAAAAGATTCAGAGATGTGTCTCATTTATTAGAGTAAAAGTTTAACTATCAACGGATTGATTAATCCTTTTCCGGAAGTAGTTATTTTCTTTTGTGTAGAAAATTCCTGTATTTTATTTGCAGTTTATTTATTTATGTCCATCCTATTTTACTGAAATGTTAGAACTATAATTAATAAACGAGGAATTAGATTTGTAAAAAGCTTAAATGAATTATCCCATTAGCACGACTACCTGCGGATGAATTATAAACGCTCAATTTTCTGAATTTTTTACTTTTACTTTTTGCCATAAAGGCAACATATGTTTGGATTCTATAACTTATGACAATAAAAATTGGAATCTACCCATAAATCTTCAATTTGAAGCTTATTCTTTAATGAATAAATGGATTAGAAGCGGAATTACTTAAGGATATGTTTTATAATTTGTGGGAAGCTATTAAATAGATAAGCCGTAATAATAACTGACTGTAATAAAACGACAAAGTGGTTATAAATGTCGTAAATTGAAAGCTAAAACTGGAATAAATTGAATTAAAAGTAACCTAACATTTGCAAAAGGGTTTTCCTACGGCAAATCATTATTGTCTCATCCTTGATAGTTATCTAATGGGATTCTAACCTTAGCATTACCTCTAATAGTTACTGTTAAATAGACAAAGATGAAGATGAACCTGTTTGTAAAGTTAGTTCGTTTCCTATATTTTGAAAGGCATCCGCTCCACCCGTTGCTGGTTTTAAATATGATAAATTTACTATGATAGTTTATAATGAGGAATGATTTATTTAGGTTTAAAAATAAGAGGTTCCATCCTAACTTCAACTACAATAGCTTCTTGGCATAGCTCATAATATAAACATTAGAAATTGTTAGAAGTTTTAAAAAATGGTGGACTAAACCTTTCAAAATTGTTCCAACAGGACGAGGAAGTTTACGTTGATTGCCAACTTAGATTGGCACATAAATAATTGGATCTGGTAAGTTATCAGGGGAATAATACGACCAAAGTACAGGGCCCTAAAGAGTCCTTAATGCTACGTGGTTAGTGAAAAAAGGGAGCTATTTAATTATTACGTTAAATAAATTGACCACCACAGTCACTTTCGTTCAGGATTTTATATAAAATTCCGTTTCTATAAAGAGAATTATTACTGAATGAGACTGACTTAGAAGAGCGACTGGCGTTTAACTGTAAAGCAAAAAAGTAACGATAGCAAAACCAGTTTTTTGAATCATAAAATGATTTCCAACATTACTTCAGCTAATCCCTTTCTTGTTATAACTTCCCAATACATTTATTAATTAGTTGTGAATCTGTATAATTAGTTACAATAAGTAATTGAGCCTGAGTGAACTGGTGGATCAAATTATCAATAATTATATAACTAAAATCATAAAAGTATTCGGGTGGAGGGATAGGAATTTACAACTCAACCAGCAGCACTCATCCTCACAAAAGTTATTCTTGTGCTGGAGTACCGTATTTCCGAAAATAACTCCCCCCCCCCCGGTATACCCCCCCCCCCTAAATAACTCCCCCCTGCAAATGAGACCATTGAAAATTAACTTCCCCGGGGGAGTTATTTCCGGAAATACGGTAGTTACACATATTCCAGAACATACTTTATTTCAGTATTTAACTCTCGTAATTTTTTAATAAATCAGAAAAAGGGTTAGCCATGTGTAGACCTTGTAACTTGTGCTTAGCTTCCATAGCTTATTAGTAGTAGTAGTAGTAGTAGTAGTAGTAGTAGTAGTAGTAGTAGGGTTTTATTATTCCTCTTTTTTCACTGAAATAGTCCCAATAGGTAGGTACTTTTATGCTGAACAGTACAGATGATGACAGACGGAACAAAATGGATTCAAGATTGCACGATTTGCAATTGATGTGTTAGTTTTGTAAATATTGAATAAGAGTCTAAGCATAAACTTTCATCACATCATGCCTTCCTTCCTCGAAGCAAGGTGCGGTTGATTAATATTATGCACGCTTTACTACAATTATTGTAGGTTTTCATAAAATAAACCAACTAAGATTTAACAGAGTTATTACTACCTATGTTGGTCGGTCGTTATCCTGAAGGATGTTGAATTCAAATTTAAATACGGTCCGTAAACTATTCTGAAACTAATGAGCTGCACTACTCCTATTACCAATTAGTTAATTTGTTGTAGTAAAACGTTATTGTTGGTGTAAGAAACTGTAGAACGGGCTCTGTTAGAGGAAAACGGCTAATTTCCCATTTCCACCAAAAATATAAGTTCCTCCCCATTTCCAAAGTTAAATTAAGATCATGTCAGTCAGATTCTATATCTGTTGGAGTTCATTAAAATAATTAGAATGGGTGTGTTTTTTGCTAAGGATTTAATTAACTGGTTGAATAGGAAGGGAGAAATCTTAATATTCTCACTCAAACAATAATCCTACACTTCCAACTATTTCCAAACCTTGTGTAATTTAATGCGTATAAAATGCGTTGGAATTAAATAAGAAAGGATTGGAATAAAATGTCCCACTCTTCAACAAGAGACAGTGATAGGAATGAATTAACAGCCAACATTAATTACCGTATTTCCGAAAATAACTCCCC
>JAQFZX010000930.1:0-40589 GCA_034682405.1 Hydroisotoma schaefferi | reverse complement strand
TAGTCATGGAATACAATGATCGCAAAAATAATTCGAAAAGTTTGTTTGGATACATGTTTACCGACCACCCTGTATTTCGGACAAATTTACCTGACATTTTGCATATTTTGGCCAATTCAGATGGGGATATGATTAAAACGGAGTAAAAACCATAATTCCCTGACCATAAGCCGCGGCATATCTAGGAAAAATTATGTTTTGAAGCGTATTTAATACAGGAGAGATCATCAAAGGATAGGAGGGTGCGGCTTAATTAACGAGGGCGGCTTTTATGGTCAGGGAATTTTGGTACAAATGAATTTTGGTACAAATGAATTTTGGTACAAATGAATAAATGCCAACATTTTTGCGAAGATCGAATGCGCACGAGCAGAATTTGCCCACCACCAGAAAAATATTTTTCCTGTTCTAAAAAAAATAATTTTCGTCGCCAGCGAATTGAATCAAGATTTTTTGGTTGAACTTGAAATATTGTAAACTTTTTACTCTGCTGACCTTGAACGTGATTCTTGTTGTCTTGGCAACACCTTCCACCCCGACCCCCCACAGGTCAGGGTCAGAGGTCATCAGATATGTGACCTGGGTTGAAATTGAAACCCTTGGAAATGTTGTTATCGGATTGTATTTGTATTTTAACTGGAATTCAGTTTTACTGAATGTTTGGTTGTTGTGTTTTTAGTGATAAAGAACTAGTTAAAAATGGAGAGGCGGACGATAATGGACCTATTGAGGGGAACCATCGACCCTAATCAAAAAGCTGGGGCGGAAGAGCAGTTAAAACAGGTTAGTAGATGATGACCGTGAAGGTCATAAGGTCAGGTTTATGATTTGCAGAAGATGGATTTTAAATTATGTGATTTTGTAACTTTCTTAGATCAAGGAAATAATCGGCGTTGCCCCTGCACTTTTGGATATCGTGATGAGTCAAAATGTAGAAATGGCTGTTCGACAGGCTGGAGTAATTTATCTTAAGAATATGGTAACTCAGTATTGGTGCGAACCGGATGAAGATCAAGCTCCAAGATTCAGCATCCATGAGCAGGACAGATCACTTATTCGGGAGGCTTTTGTAGATGTTGTGGTCCATGCACCTCCGATTATTAGGTCACAGCTTTGCGTCTGTATTGGTTATATTTGTAAACGGGACTTCCCTAGTCGATGGTCGTCACTTGTGGATAAGATTGTTGTTTATCTTCAGTTGCCGGATGTGGGCGGCTGGCCAGGCGCTTTGTCTGCATTGCTTTCTTTAGTAAAAGTAAGTAGGATATATATGGGTATTTAATTATTCGTAGGAATGTTAACGGTAGTTTTCTATGGACTCTGATCACAAAAGAATTTACAATTTTTGTTTCGACTACTTTGTTATGTCCAAAATGTTTTTTTTAAATCTAAATGTGGCAAATCCTTTTTTTTATTGAGAACAATTTAATTTAATACCATAAGTTTTATTTGATGATGTATTACAGTTTAAGAATAGTATTTCTGGTTTACAGTATGAATACAAAAAAGGAGACGAAAAATCTCCACTTGACGAAGCAATGAACCTTCTACTGCCGTTAGTTCAACACATAATGGGAGGGCTTATGACGGATGGATCGCAACATTCGTTAATGATGCAGCGTCTTGTTTTGAAGTTATTCTATGCTCTGACCCGGCATTACTTACCACTACGCTTGTTAGGACAAAAGGGAGAGTGGGTTAGGTTTCAGCAGTGGATGGAGATTGTAAGGCAAGTTTTGGATAGAAATAATCCCGAATTCGAGAAGAAACCTGAGGATGAAGATGATCAGGGATTATTGGAACAAAATGAATGGTGGAAGACTAAGAAATGGTCCATGAGAATATTGTACAGAATGTTTGAAAGATATGGAAGTCCTGGTGGAGTTATAAAGGAGTACGAAGCTTTTTCCGAATATTACTTGAAGAGTTTCTCCGAAGGTGCTTTACAAGTGGTTTTTAAGATTATGGAGTCATATAGAAGGGGAGACTTCGTTGGAGACAAGGTCCTTCGAGATGGGATGCTGTACCTGAAGGTGAGCTTTACTTGGCTTTTATTAATACCTATTGGTAGCTGTCGGTGTCGTTAACGTGTTTTGTTGCTTTTTTAGAACGCTGTCAACCATGCTCACTCTTGGAAATTCATGAAGCCCCACTCCGAAATAATGCTGAGTGATGTTATCTTCCCTCTTATGTGCCATTCGACGGCGGATCAACGTCTATGGAAAGATGATCCAATAGAATATATTCGTTCTAAATACGGTAACTATTAGTTGAAACGGGAGTGAGAATTATATATTTGAACTATATTATTTATTTGTTCATGTATTTTCAGGAGAAGGTCTCGATGAAGAGTCTTCGGTTTGCTGTGGAGAACAGCTATTAAATGCCTTATGTAAGAAGAGGAAAGGGGTACTACCCAAATGCCTTCAACTCGTCACAACCGTTCTGAATAACCCTAATTCAACACCACAACAAAAGGATGGCGCAATCCACATGGTGGGAGTGGTTGCTGGTATATTGTTGAAAAAAGACGAACATAAGGATCAATTCGACGACGTGCTCATCAGATTTGTGTTTCCTTCCTTGGAAGCCCCATTTGCGTTTTTGAGGTAAGTATAGTAATTGCAATTACCCAACTGTTGTTATTTGAATTCTTTTGTAATGCTATTTGTTATTTAGAGCACGTGCCACTTGGCTGATTTCCAAGTTGTCAGCTCTGGAGTTTGCAAGGGAGGAAGTACTAGTAGAATGTTTAAAATTTTTTATAAAATCCATTTTGACCAAAGAAGAGGAACTTCCGGTGAAAGTGGAAGCTGCATTCGCCATAGAAGCATTTATTCAAGACCAGCATCGTACCCATATCTACATCCAGCCACACATTTATAACCTAAGTGTTGAGCTCCTTCATCTTCTTAGGGCAACCGAGAACGAAGACCTGACCAATGTGTTACAAAAGATAGTATGCGCTTTCGTAGAGGATATACCACCTATTGCTCATGATATTTGCGTCCACTTAGCCCATACTTTCTCGCAAGTAATGGAAGTCGATGGAGATGTTGATGGTATGGGTAATTTCAATTTTCGCTCAAAGATTACTGCAGTTGTAAAGCAACTTTTTATTCCATTTTTGTTTATTGCTTAGCTAAATTGTTCTATTTGATGCATTTGTTGTTTTATGAAATGTAAATACAACCCACAACCGTTTGATTTAGGTCAAAAGACCAAGACGGCAATGGGTCTTCTGAATACAATGGAGACTGTTCTCGAAGTGATGGAAGAGCAACCGGAAGTTTGTCTAAAGCTTGAGCCAATATTGTTACAAGTTGTCTCTCTCATTTTAGAGAAATCGGTAATGGAATACTATGACGAGGCATTTTCCCTCATTGCATCTCTGACTGAAAAACATATTTCTCCTTCTATGTGGCAAGTCTTTGAAGGCCTTTACGGGTAATTGAATGAATTGATCATGTCGATTTCATTTTATTTTATAATAAATGTAAAGTCGTTGTTTATTTTCCTTAGGGTGATAGTACAAAATAGAACTGAATATTTCGTAGAAATGATGCTACCACTTCATAATTATATTACTGTCGACACAGATGCTTTTCTAGCTGATCCAAACCGTCTCTTAGCTATTTGTACTATTATAAAGAAAGTCCTCCTGGATGACAACAAGGCTGGAGAAGAGGCGGAAAGTCACTCGGCCAAACTTATTGAAGTTTTAATTTTGCAGTGTGGAAGTCGCATTCAAGCAGCAATCCCTAGCCTGCTTCAGCTCGCACTTGAGCGATTAAATAGACCTATTAAAACATCGAAGCTCAGAACTATGTGCATACAGGTTAGTATTTGTGTACTCAACTCAGTCCCAGGTGCATTACTTGAAGGTCGACCGTAGCGCTGTAGTGAAATATATTGTTTTAATTTAGGTGGTTGTTGTTGCACTGTATCACGATTACAACTTGACCGCATCAGTTGTTACTGGTATGGACACGTTTGTTAAGCAATGGATAAGCCATACTAACTGCTTTTTAGGATTACATGACAGAAAGATCTGCGTGCTAGGACTCTGTACGATGATGCAGGTATTTTCAAGAATTATATTGCAGATTAGTATAGTTATATTTATTTAATTGATATCATTGCCGTATTAAACAGAATCAGAACCGACCTGCTGCTCTACAAGAATGCTCTAAAGAAGTCATCCCATCTTTAATACTCTTATTTGATGGACTCAAACGGGCATATGCTGGTGTGTGCCTTTTCTATATGTAAAATATATATTTCTGTAAATTGAACTGACAATAATTTTAAAATATCCAAAGCTCTGGAAAACGCAGAAAGCGACTCTGAAGAAGAAGATGATGAGGATGTAGAAGAAGAAGAGGATTTAGAGGATGATGATTATGAAGAAGAGGGAGGTGATGGTGAAGTAAACATTATATTTAGTAATCAATGAGGTGGAAAGTTTAATAATTATATAACGGTTTACAGAACTGTTAAGCACTGACGAAGATGATATTGATGAAGAAACATATTCGTTCCCCATAACTGCACAAGTAGTATATGTAAGATTTTTACCAAGTCGAGCTTTGGTCATGGTTTGGCTTATCATCAAAATTTGTTCTTTCTTGTAATCACAATTGTTGCTCAACTCAGGGCAACGACGAGGATGACAAACATGAGGACGATGACGATCATACTAATGGAGAGAAAACTCCATTAGAGCTTTATACAACACCTTTAGACGACGAGGATTGTCCTGTGGATGAGTATATAATCTTCACCGAAGTTTTAATAAGTAAAGATTTCGACCTCTGTATGTTTAATGCTATTCTTTAAAGTGGGACGGGGGAAAATAACTGAAATGATCTCCTTTTGTGGTATTAGCCGTTCAACAACGTGATCCTGAGTGGTATAATGCACTGACTGAAAACTTGAATGCAGATCAGAAGAAATCAATACAAGAAATTTTTACGTTGGCTGATCAAAGAAGACGGCCAAGGTCAAAGCGTTCAGCGCAGTTGTCACTGTGATAAAAGTTTACCAGCGTTGTGATGATTGATGATATACATTCTCTTGCTGCACGTGTCTGCCTGCCATTATATATAATAAAAATAAAAAACTACTACACTGTTACTGTTGACCGTTGTGCCAATTTCGGTGTCAAATTGTTAGCCTGGATACGCTTGAAAATAGTATATCTTTTGACCGGAAAATATGGTAAAGGGAATTTTACAAGAGTATCACTTTTATTAAAGATCAGTCTCCGTGTCTTTGTCTCAAAGGTTTGCAATGAAAACGCGGACGGATTTTTATGAAAATAGTAAGGACACGAATTGGAACCGTTTGAGACTATTTTTATAAAAATACGTCCGCGTTTTCATTACTAACCTTTGGGACAAAGACATATAGATCTATATAGATCTATATGGCTCGACCGCCTTGGTGTGTCCGTATGAGAAATTAAATAAAGTTACTATGAGGAGGGTGCATAGTATAGTTTTTAAAAACTTATCTTAATTTATCTTTAAATTAGAACGAACTGCATGGTAAAATGAAGGTATTTTTAGCCTGTTAGATTTGATATGAACTCATAAAATCATCATAAGTGACCTTTCAACAAGTTTTTTTTACTCTTTTATGATGATTGAGACCAAAAACATACTCCAGTCTTTAATTGGAGACTCCGATTTGAAACTTTGCTTTGGTATCTTGAGCGGAAACTTTACCCCAAACGATTGACGGAGTTATAATTTCCGAAGTTTCATTCATTCATATGCAATATATTTTCAGATATGAAGTATTTCCCCATTGCTCATCACTCATCAGTCATGAGTTCACCTTTTTTATTCAATTATCGCTCATCAATTAAAATCAATAAAAATCTTACTTATAAAAAAAGTGCATTCAAAGTTACAAAGGGTAATTTACATATGATGGAAAATAGGTAAGGCGAAGTGGCTTTGATTGAAAAAAGGTTGAGGTTGAGGGTGGGTTACAGTATTTAAACCATCAGAAACCATATTGTGATGTGTTGTATTATTTGGAGCATTAGTTTCGATTTGGGAAGTCACGGCATCACTCGTATAAAATGAAATTGACGACACGTCATTTTGTTTGTCGTGTCTGCGAAATCCTTGCCCTCCATGACTTTTACTTTTCAAGTGTTGTTGCAGGTTCTTCCTTAGTGTGAATTCTTTACCTAATCAAGTTCGATGGTTTTGAATAGTTAATACGGGAATTATACAATTTGGAAAGTTATGGTTTGGTTAAATTATTCCCTTACCACAGATCTCACAAATGAATTTCTGAACATCTCCTTGAGTCTCTGGGTGTCTCACACGATTATGGTTATCAAAGGTCCACCTATGACGATAACTTGTGCCACACAAAGAGCAAAGGTAATTTTTAGCTCCTGTGTGAACTCCTTCGTGGACCCTACGATCCCTTCTGCTAACAAATGCAGCGGTGCAGGGTTCGAAAGAACATTTAAATCGCTTAATAAGAACGTCTCCGTTTGAATGGAATTTTAGATGGTTTCTATATGTTCCTCTCCATGCAAAGGTCTTTTGACAGATTTCACAATGGTAGCCCCCGGTTGGTTTTATATGAATGTTGTCCAAATGTTCCTTCATTCCTGAAATGTATGGATTTAGTGGTTTAATATGCCATAATTTTGCATATAGGACCCAGATTTCAGTTGAAATACCAGGATCGAAGCTATGGGAAAGTCTTAAACTTACGACATTCTTTTTTGAAAACCTTATCGCAACTTGGGCATTTAAATTCTGTAGGTTTTTCTTTCTTTTTCTTCTCTTTCACTATTTTAAAGGAAGGATTAGCATTAGAGCGAAGGCATACATAATACCTGTAATTGATATATTATTTATAAATAAAAACCTTGTTTGGGCTTTATATCAGGTTTAGTTGTCTTTTTGCAAAATCTCTCTCGTTCCTCAGGAGTCATATGGACCTTTTTATGAAGTCTAAGATAATCTTTACTCGTGAAGCCTTTTTTGCACGTTTCTATTTCACAAAAGAAGAGTAGTTTCTTTTCATGTTTTGTGTTGAGATGAATACGCATTTTGGCAGGTCGATCCAGAACATGTCCGCAGATTGGACACGTTCGCTTAGCCAAATACTTGGGATGGTTAGGGTTGCGAACTCTTTTAATTTTATTAGGTTGGGAAGCACAATTATTTTTCAGTCTGTTTGATTGGTACTTGAGCTTGTCATTGTCATCAGGATTCTCTGACCAATCTATGATAATAATTACAAGTTCTAGATAGAATGCTTAGACACATTAATAAATTCTATAAATTTTGTATACCCTGATCTGATTCGAAATCGCTGTCACTACTGCTACAATTACTGTCGACTTCACTATATTGAAAAGAAGCGTCTTTCTCTTGATTATCTGAGGAATCACAAGTATTCCCATCTCCAGATTGCAATTGTTTGCCTTTAATCTCCCTGCGAAGTCTAGGTTTGCTTCTTAGACGCTTATCTATTCCTGTGTAAAAATTAAATAAAAGCTGGTATAAAGTAAGCAGATGCATTTCCATTCAATGTCCCAAATAGTTATAAAAACGCCTAAAACTGCACCATTTTTGGTTTCATCCGATTCCAATTTCCACACTTGATCAACAAGCATGTCGGGTTGAATTTCGAATTCAGTCTCAATCTCATTATCGTCACCGAATTGAAATGGAAACTCGGGTTTTGCAAAGTCCCCAGTAGTTTCTAATGTGTACTCATCGCTTTCAAATTCATTCTCCAGTTTAATGTCAAGTTTTTCGGAAAAAGTAATATCTGCAGCAGTAGTACCTGCAGTTTTAGAATATTTTTAAATTAATAAAAATTACAGGTTGCAATTGGTAATTCTTGGAAAAAAATTGTAATCATTATTACTTTTTCTAAGAGATTCCCGTACAGCCTGATAAAGATTTTCGTTAGCATTGGCATTATCGCTCGGGGGAATTTTTTCTAGACTACGACTAACATTAATTTTTACAAGTTTCCTCAAAATATTCAACTTTTTCTGACATTTGGTCAACTGTAAATGAAGCTGTCGACCTTTTTCAACATGAGATAAGCATTTTGAGCAAAACCACATCCACTCTTTGGGGTTTCCATGCGTCTTTAGCAGAGTTTGTAGCTCAAACCGTTGCAGAGGCTGTTTAAAAAAATGATTTAGAAAAAATATGACATTTAATTGTTCGTTTAACGACGATTTTGTAGATGATTTAGGATTTTCTGTGAGTTTTTCTGCACAAATTATACAACAATCTACAACATTCATTTGATTCTGATAAGGAGTTTCGAAGTCCTGAAGATTATCTACTTTAAATTTAGAATTATTTAGTTCTTCCATGTTTTTTAGTTTGAGGAAGTTTCAAATTTTCAAGTCTATCTGCTGCAGAAAATGCATGCAAAAATGGACAAGTTGTAGTAGTAATTAATTAAATCAATTAAATACAGCGAAAGGGTTAGAAATATGTTGATTTCTACCGTCTTGCCGGTAGTTTTTCTCAATGAAATCCCTGAAATGAGATGAGTAGAGGGACAAAAAGTTCAGAAATTGTGTTTTTAATTCCGTTTTTATTATATTTTGTTGAAATTCAACACAAAAACCGTTCTCTATTTCAACAATTGATAATTCTACAATAGGTAGGATATGTTTATGGCAGTAAAGTTATTCTGTTTTTTTGTGTCCAGCTTTCTTGACCGTTCCAACGCCGTTTCCGTACACAAAGTAGGCACTTTGTGTTGGAATAAATATGAAGTTGAGGATTTGTATAATAATTCTAGCTCCAAATGATAAGATAATTATAAAACTAATGACCAAAATGACTGCAGATACTAAGAGGAATAGCCAGACGTCTAAAACTCTGCGTTGAAACCATGTCTGATGGGCTGCCAAAGGTTGTCTTGAATGTCCTGAGTTTGGATTCCGTAAAACGTACTCGATCCACCAGATAGCTTCGTCAAGGGGGTTATCTTTCCTGTCCCTGAGAAGGTTGGAGGTTTGGGTGACTTTTTCCTTAAATCTGGAATAATTGATTAATAGGATGGAGTAGATTTTATTTTACAAAAAGGTTAATTAGTATTAAGTACATTTTATTTGTGGTAATTTCCCCAATCGCATTCTGAAGGATGGATTGATTCAAGTCATCAAACTGTAAAACTACTCCGTAGCCTTTGTTTTTAACGAGTTCAGCATTGTAATCTTGATCTGCGAAGACGGGCATGACAATAACGGGAACTTTGTAATAAACAGCTTCATACAGGCTCAGGATTCCTCCGTGGGTTATGAAAGCTTTGATTTTGGGATGACCTGATAAGTAAGATTAATGCGAAAGCTGGAGTTTTTAGGAGCTACTTTTACGGTATCAATGATGGATCTCTTTTTTTTTGTAAAATGCAATCGTACTTAAAATGCTACGTTGTGGCATCCAACCAGATGAATATATATTCACCGGTAGACGTTCCCCATTTTGAGGCTCATATTTCCACAGAAATCTTAGAGAAGAGTTACCAAACGCTTGGGTAAAAATGTGTCTCATTTCCAATGACATTTTACTCATTTGGACAACACTGCCAAAGCTGCTGTAAATGAACCCTTCGTCTCCCGTTTCATTTAGGAACTTCTGCATATCCTAAAATATTAATTAACTTGTTTATACTAACACTTTACAAACTTTTAATGGGCTCACTTTTAACTGTATGCAAACCTTAGGAATGGTAGCGGTTTCCAAACTGGAAGAATTTCTACCGAGATGAAACCCCCCAATAGGAACAACAAGTGGGGGTACAGCCTTCGGATAATCCATACTGAAATGCATGTTTTGTAAAACAAGGCTGGTATTCTTCTCGATCTCGCTTATCTGTGGCATGTCTGCCATCCCTTTAAGTCTTGAATTTCTTAACATGCTTTCCATTTTTGGAAACATTACATATTGCCTGTACAGATGCCATAAAACTGGCCTTAAAGTGTTCGAAACCCTTTGGAGAAAGGTCATGTCTCTAGGATAGTCCATAGACACGTCTGGAACGTATGAGGTTTCCGGGAGAAACCCATGAGCGTCCGGTTGCCACATGAAAGTTGTGCAGGTTCCGAATGTTATGTGGGGGGCTCCAAACTTCCATGCCAAACCTTGTAATAAAAACATGCCGTAGACAAACCAACTTTTAAACTGTCATTTGCTAATAAAAGCTAACGAATCCAGCATTTACATACCTAGGCCACACTCATTAAACAATCCATCAAGTATGACCAAATCATAACTGGAAGAGCTAACCCAGGTCAAAGTCTCGTTATTTTTCAAAATGATGTCACAAACGGAAAGGGCAAAAGCGGGCAGGAGTTCATGCCAAGCGGATTGGTGACCTTTGTGCTTCCGTAAACTTAAGTAATCCGAATCGGATCCGAAAATCTTTTTGAAATGTTGCTGCAACCCTTCAGGAACGATTTCTGTAATTCTTGGGTATGACTTTGACTTTGGAGGATGTGGGGAAAAGAAGGTTATTTCGTGACCGCGTTCCGCGAGCGTTTCTACAAGGGGCCATGCCTGCAGTTTATGGCTGTAGGTAGATACCCCGAAGAAAAATAGTATGTTTGCACCAGAAGACCAAGTAATGAAACTTGATATTAAGAGAAATGTTAATATTTTGCTGGTGGATGGATGCATTTTTTAGTTAGTATTAATTTGGTTTTTAATTCTTTATTGTAATAATCTATAGTTCTTCCGATGCTTGTTATTTTTAATTGGTTCCCCACTTTAAAATACTTTAATGGTCACCGGTTCAGTAAAGTAGTAGCAGAAGCAAAGTCTGAAACTGAAGTGACTAATTAAACGCTTGTATGTATTTTTGAAGCTTCGACTGGTTTAGTATTAAAGAATCAACTATGCGTGACCAATCTCAGCCTTTTTGTTATTGATTATTGTAAATGTTGACTGCGTTAAGGCATTTGTTTGTTTATGATCTTGTATTAAGGGATGAAATCCCTTTATGCGAATGCACTGTCTGTTCGTTTGGACGTACGTTTGACATATCGTGCGCTCATTATCTGCATACATCGCACAAACAGCCCACATACATCGCGCGCTAATTCTGCATACATTGCACAAACAGCGCACATGCATCGCGCGCTCATTCTGCATACATTGCACATGCATCGCGCGCTCATTCTGCATACATTGCACATACATCGCGCGCTCATTCTGCATACATTGAACATACATCGCGCGCTCATTCTGCATACATTGCACATACATCGCGCGCTCATTCTGCATACATTACACACATAGCGCTCATACATCGCGCATTTCATCCCTTAGCTACGCTTCCGTTTGTAACGGTTTATTCATCTTTAAAGCAGTTGAATGCAAGATACTGAGACTTCAAAGTCCATATTATGGATAATTACTTAATTACCGATAACAAAAACTATGTACATAGCACTCCACTATCTTATCCCTACAGAAGTTAAAATGTTTTCTGTAAATCCTTGTGTATTTGTTCATAATTTCAAGCTATAAACATCCTTAAAACTATCCCCTGCTCAACATAATAATCACTTAATCTTAATCTCTATAAAAAGGTCCAACCGATAGCATTTATAAAATATCAAGCATGCCATGCATATAACCATATCTTCTTAATCTCATGGACAAGTCTGAGGAGTAAACCCTTTTGAAATCTTAATACAAAAATTGTACATCACACAATCAGATAAATGCTTCGACTTTTTTAATCAAACTTAAATTAAATCAGTCAATATAGGCTCCATGGATTAAATATCATTAGCATGTCTAACCTCACGTCATAAGCAAAACAATCCTAACAAAAACCAGTTCCAATGCTTTTTACAGGTAAATCTTAAAGGAATCCTAGGCCAAAGGAAAGGACTTCTCCATAAGTAAAAAATGTTTGGCATGCCTTCCTACTAAACCTTTTTTCTACAAGTACAAACTAACTCATGGGAAGGATCATGCCAGGAAAAAGCTCCAATAAAAACCATTTCTGTACTAAAGCAGGTGACGAGATTTGAGACCCTCTTCCATCCAGCCATAATTCCATATTCCAAAACTCCTAATATTAATAACTACATGGATTATTCCATTACTACCAACTAAACTCTAATTTACTCTTAAGATTTGTAAGTATTTACAACTAGAAAGGATATAAAATGGGTAGCATTGTTAAGCTCCTTTCACGAAGGTACTGCATAGGGGCTAGACAAACATTAGCTGTAAGAGATAGGATAATTGATAAGCGACGGCAGGCAAATTTAGGTGGAGGAGAGAGAAGAATTGAAGCTCAGCATAAAAAAGTAATTTGAAACTTGTAATCTTAAGTTTGTCACATTATTTGAGAAAAAACCTTGTAAATTAACCATTATCCAGGGTAAACTAACTGCAAGAGAAAGAGCAGTTGTGCTATGCGATCCTGGAAGTTTTGTGGAATTGGACATGTTCATGGAACATACTTGTTCAGACTTTGGGATGGATAAGGAGAAAGTATGATGATGTTATTATGATGATTAGCGTGTAGAATGATAAGGTAGCTTTTAAAAACAATGATATGCAGATTAAAGTTATTGAGGCTGTGTGTGTAGTACCCGGGGGATTCGGTGGTCACTGGAAAAGGTCATATAAATGGGAAACTTGCGTACATTTTTAGTCAAGACTTTACCGTTTTTGGTGGCAGCTTGTCTAGTGTTCATGCCAAAAAAATCTGTAAGGTATGACAGTAACAAAGGTTATATTCTTGACAGTTTTAAAAGAATACTGTAGAACTTTTATAACACTGTTTGATGTAATGCAATGTAATCTGAAATTCAGATAATGGACCAAGCAATGCTAGTGGGTGCTCCTGTAATCGGTTTAAATGACTCTGGGGGTGCTAGGATTCAAGAGGGGGTGGAATCGCTTGCAGGATACGCTGATATATTTCAGCGTAATGTTCTAGCGTCTGGGGTAGTTCCTCAGGTTTGGTTTCAAGAAATATGCTTGAGTAAATAATGTAGACATCTTGAAGAAGTCTTATCGCTTATTTTTTTAAAAACAGATCTCGGTTATCATGGGACCCTGTGCTGGTGGAGCAGTCTACTCTCCAGCTCTGACGGATTTCACGTTCATGGTGAAAAATACGTCTTATCTTTTCATAACGGGACCCGATGTGGTTAAGTCTGTGACAAATGAAGATGTAACTCAAGAGCAATTAGGAGGGGCTAAGACTCACACAACCCTTTCTGGAGTGGCTCACAAGGCTTTTGAAAATGACATCGATGCTTTGCTCAATATTCGAGATTTAATGTCCTACCTTCCAAGCTCTAACCGTGAGCAGTCTCCTATGGTCGAGGCTGTGGATCCTTGGGACAGAGATGTCCCCGTTTTGGATGGAATAGTACCCCTGGAATCTACCCAGGCTTATGATATGTCCGATGTTATTCTTGGAGTTGTGGATGATCGAGAATTCTTTGAAATCATGCCAAATTATGCTAAGAATATTAAGATCGGATTTGGTCGGATGAATGGAAGAACTGTTGGGATTGTTGGGAATCAACCGAAAGTTGCGGCTGGTAAGTATTATCTGTACATTGAGGAATTAAAACAGGTAGAAAGCGATTAAAATGTCCCATGTTTTTTGTGTAGGGTGCCTTGATATAAACTCATCAGTAAAGGGTGCAAGATTTGTCCGCTTTTGTGACGCATTTAATATCCCTATAATTACTTTCGTCGATGTACCCGGATTCCTACCAGGAACGTCTCAAGAATACGGTGGAATCATTCGACATGGTGCTAAACTCCTGTATGCTTTTGCGGAAGCTACTGTTCCAAAAATTACTGTAATTACGAGAAAGGTAAATGTCTCACATGAATGGAGCCCATGGTCCGATTTTTTATTATGTGTTATCAATTATCATGCATTAAATTTAAGGCATATGGCGGAGCCTACGATGTAATGTCATCAAAACACCTCCGCGGAGATGTAAATTACGCCTGGCCAACTGCCGAAGTTGCTGTAATGGGTGCTAAAGGAGCGGTATCAATTCTCTATCGTGGAACGAAAGATGTTCAGAAGTATGAAGAAGAATACATCGATAAGTTTGGAAACCCATTCCCAGCCGCTGTTCGAGGTTTTATTGACGATATCATAGAGCCTCGTGCAACCAGACGAAGAATATGTTTAGATTTAGATGCTTTAGCTAACAAGAAGTTGTCTAATCCATGGAAGAAGCATGGAAATATTCCACTGTAATTGTGTATTAGATTTTGTCACTTAATTGCATGCAGACTTTATTAAAACTAAAATCCCTAGCGTTTCCCTAACTTTAACTATTAATTAATCATTAGAAAACTGGACGCAGGCAGACATATATTTTATTAATAATTCTGCTACACATGGTATTAAAACAGGCAGTAAAGATTTATTTTGACAAACATCGATTGAGTATTTTATTTTTTAAGCAAGCGACTGCATCCACAAAATAAAAATCGTAGTTATGTCCGCATTCCAAGATATCATTCTCGTGACCATCGATCATAAATAGATAGGAAATAAGCAAGGATGGTCGAATGTTTTTTCGCGTTTTTTCTAAAAATTCTGAAGTTTCGATTGCCTTGGAAATAATGCATGGACAATGCAAATTGACAATCTCTTTCCTATGGTAACCACATAAACGCCAGAAATGTTTGGCATTTTTGCTTTTTTACACAAATCTGGATATTTCTCTAAACATCATCGCTGCTTTTCCAGAACAAACGGCGTGTTCAAGAATTCTCAAAATTCGAAACTGTTCATACCTACGACTACCTTAAAAGTCATATAAACGGCTTCTCGTATAAAAAGGGCAAAAATTACCCCAAAAAACCATGCCCTTTTCGCACAGCAAGAAAGGGGGACCTTCTGTACCCCCAGAAGAAGTAGACAAGGTCCTTAATGGCGAAGGTACAGACAAGGAACCAAAGTCAAAGCGTACGCTAACTTTCGAAGACGCGCCTCCAACTACTCCGAATGAAGGTAAACATAGGCGTTCATCAGCTTCAGGATCTTCGTCAAGCTCATCATCGGGGTCTCCACCACGTACTGACGAAAAATTGAATTCCCTCACACTCTCCTCCAATACAATGTCATCATTATCGAACAATAAGAAATCATCCCGACGTGGGTTATCAGCCGCAGAGAAAGCTGCCCGAAAGCTGAACAAACATGGTCAAAAATCTACCCGATTAAAAGCCACTAGTCAGAGTTCCATGGCAATTTCAAGGTTAACCGGACGCGCTACCGAGCAGGACGTGGACGACATAGGCGCTATAGGAGACTTGGTTTTGTACAACGAGGAAGGGAAGCCTTACATCGATGTTAATAGGCTTGTCTACAATCCTAAACGAAAGTAAGCCAGAATACATGGATTTTTAAGCTTCCGATGCATATCAGAAGAATACGGTATTTCCTGTTGTAATCCCCGTCTCTGTCTCCCTCCCATTTAATTCCACCTTTATCTACACGCTGGTACATCACCCTAATCGTGAATAATAACGGGCTAAAACCGGAAATACGGCATGCATATTTCGAAAACTGAAAGATCATAATTTTTTCAGAGTTGTGAAACAAATCGAAGAGAAGGTTTCCTGGTATGTGTCCGACTATGCTTTCATCATCTCGAATTTCTTCACCTTGGTAAGATATGGAATTTGAGCATTGTAGCGCTGTAACAGTCATACTGTACTGCTGAATGACTTGAGTGAAGCTTATTTCTTATGATATTATTATTAAAGGTGTGCTCCGCGTATGCTCTGTGCATTGGTATCATCTTAGGCAATTGGTCAACTTCTATGGAATCCGTTTCAGTCATCGAAAACAACACTGGAGAAATGTTCAAAATAGATAAAATAGGCATTAGCCTTACTCCAACTACCTTAGCATTTTTACTATCCGCCGTTGCTACGCTTAATGCAGTAAACATACTAGTCGGGGTCTACGGTAGCCTGCAGGGATTTCGCTTTATCTTGTTACAGGTTGAGTTATAATTATTAATTCATTTAAGAATTTAATAGGTGGTCCGTTTTATACGATACTAAAGTATATCATGAATTTCCAGCATGCCGTATTAGACGTAATCCTCTTCGTCGTAATGTTTACTCTCGGTATTCTTATTTATACTCGTGGAAGATGTGATCCAGAGGACTTAGAACACTTCCAGGAATCGGTTGAAACGTTAATTTATAGGTTTCTCCAGCCGGATGATCCAAGAAAGGACGGGGATTTTAAGGAGTCCAAGCAATATTTCTCGGCAATTCAGTTGAACGAGTTACAAATTTCGGTTAGTTATTAGAGCAATTGCTTATACAATGCTTCCTGCGCTTTAAAAACCTTTTCATATGAAACGCTTCCATGCTTTGCTTTCAGATGCAGTGTTGTGGGGCGAGCAATTGGACGGACTATATTAATCCGAAAGTTCTACATCCTCCTGACCATCCGAAGATACCAATTACGAAAGGTCTACCAGGAGCAACTACTCCACACCCGAAAAAATCCAACCGGATCTTTGATGCGGACGAAGCAACAATGATCCTACCTTTTTCCTGTTGTCGACCTTGGTGGGTCAGAAATCTTCATTGTGCGGACATGGCCCACACTTGGGCTTACCCTGATGCTAATGCCAAAGATGCGAGGATGTTTCGCGAAAGAATCAATCAAATAGTTGAGTATTTTTTTAAACAATCGTGTGACATATGCATCTGCTGAAACGGAATCATAAGTTTACTTTTCTACCTACTTATTAACAGGGTTGTTCGGAAAGTGTATGGTTGCACTGTAGAAAGTTGGTCGTACTCGGTGGATTTGGACTAATGATTAACTCGATTATATACTGCTGCTTCATAGCTTTGGAAATATTATCTGCGATGTATCAAATACGGATATTGACCATGGTGGTTCGAGAGATTAGGGGGTTGGAGGACTCGGGAGCGAGCAAAATAGGAAGGAAAGAGGAAACTAGCAGCAGCAGTGAAAGTGATGATATCTCAAGAACGTCAAGGGTTAAAAAGCCAACGAGTTATGGGATGAGGGCTATTGATGACATTAAAAAGCACCTGGCCCCACCCACAGAAGATGAGATACATTTTATCAAATCCCGAACGGCTTTTGCAAGGTTTGAGGTAAGAAAGTTAATGTTTTAAATACAACCACTCCATCCAAACACCGAACCATTACGTATTTAACCATCGACATTTCATTTTTCCAGGCTCAAACAAGAACATCGCACATTGGAAAGATGATAGAAAAAGTTCGAGCTGCCGTCGAGGCTCCTGTGACTGTGACACTTGGGCAACTAGACCACTCTGAAGAAAAACCCATGACTGTACAGTCAGCGGTTACCATGTTAGCTTACACTCCTTCCATGCTCGACACCAAAGATTTTGAGAGGTTAAGAAGTGCATCCCAGGATGGTGGTAGTAACAACGCTAGTAAGATTATGAAAAAGGTATATGATGCGTAGCGAATTCAAAGTAATTTCATAACTTAACTTGTCAATAGATTTAATAGTTGACTAGAAAACTGAATTTTTTATATAGGCCAGGAAACTAAATAAAAAACCAATGTCAACTCCAGGAATATCCAATCAAACTTCTCTCAATAGGATTCCTTCTAATGGTCCCAACTCAATGGAATCAGTTCAGCAAAAGCGACCCTTAGCCAAAGCGATTGGACCGAGTTACGCAACCAAGGCTAGTCCCTGGTCAACTTTGGCCAAGAGGGTTAGTAATAAAAGAGCTAGTCCGTCAAGGAGTAGGAGTAGATCTAGGATGCATCCTCCGAATGAATCTGGTCATCGCTACTCGGACCGTGGGGTAAAAATGAAATATGCTGGCAGACTGAAGAAGAAGCGTCGGAAGATCGTGAAGCATCAGGAAAAAAAGGAACGAGAGATCGCAGCAACTGAAGCGGATAGCGAGGGAGAGGAGTCAGAGGAATCCCCTGATGAGGAAGTTAAGAAAAGAAAGCGTCGACGTAAGATTGACTTTATTCATTTTTTATCAGAGTTTTTTGTGAATATGTAGTATAAGAGTGATTAGAAAAATGTAGAGCTTAATTAGGGCATATTTGCTTTGCAATTAGAAAGCAAGGAGCGTCAGCATCTGTAAATTACTGCATATAAAAGCTATTCTAATTTCTGAAATTTTTAGGAAGGAGAAGGAGGCATGATCCTGACAAGGAATCGCACGATTATAAATGGGTAAAGTACTTTTAATCTCTGGATAGCAATAGTATCTGTTCTGCTAGTCTTTTACTACTTTTTGCAAGTGATGTATATTGGATAATCATTATCGTACCGATGGCATTACTCTTCTGGAAATGTTGTCAATTGTCGATTAATAATGTTGTTCTTTATGTACTGTTTCATTAGTTAAGTAAACTTTATTTGAATGAAGTTATAAAAATTGAATTGAAGTCTTTGTTCAGTGGCTATTAAAATGTCAATAAAATGTAGGGTTTTACAGTTAGTGATTTGAATTGATGCCCTGCTTTTCAGTAGTTTAGTTTAAGAAGTAGTAGTAGTTGAATAGCTTTGACTCTAATTCCAATTACTGTTCCAATATTCATAATACTGGTTGGAAGCAGGGGGCTGCTGCCCTGGCCCTGACTCGTGATAGGGGTAGTAGCCTGTGGAGACTTCAAAATTGAAGATATCCGACGGCTTAAACGACTCTTGATTTCCATTATATGTGGAAGGGTCCTGGTAGTTGTGGGGGTGGGTTTGGTAACCATTATTATACTCCGTTGGGGGGACTACAACTGGAACAGTATTGTGGTGGGTGTGGTGGTTATGACTCGTTTGATTATTATGGTAACAGACGCAGTAATGCTGATTGCACATGAGACAAATGGGCTGCTGATGAGTGTGGTGATTGTGATTACTAGTATTTCCATTGGTATGATTATTATTAGGTGTAGATGTGGTTAGATGTTGGTTATTAGGTTGAAGAAGGGGGTGGGTCTCTGGTTGATATTGGAAGAGATGGCTGTATTCTCCTGGGTCGTTTAGTAGAAGGGGCTTTATATCATTTGATATTAGGGAAGGGTGTGTATGGGAATGGGGGTCTGTGAGGTGGTGGGCGTGGTTGTTTTCTGGTAGTGGAAACAGGGCTTCTGATGGGGTTAAAAGGGGGTTTGATCTTCGATGAGCGTGAGTCTGAAAATAGGTCCCTTTTTAATTTAATAAAGTTGTTAACTCTTTATCTATTTGGGGGAATTGACAAGCTGCAGCGTTAGGTGTGCATGGTATATATCAATCAATTATTGTAATTTTGTCCAAAGCAAAATGCAAAAGTTAGAGAAACGTCCGATAATCTGACCTTTTTCTTACGAATCGTCTTTGGTCGGTTGGGTGATACGGATGTCAGTCTACTAATCGTTTTCCTTACCTCTAGATTATTGGTCTTGATCTCTGGTTTTGCATGATCATGGATCCCTTTTGCCTAAACATGCCATAAAAATGCGATGTCTTATTTTACAATTGATATCTGAATCTTTTATTAAAATGCTGGTTAGCTTAACTTTAGTCATAAATTAATAGAAAAGTTCATTTTATCCTTTCCCTAGAACCGAACTACGCTGTCTATTTTATTTAAGTTAAAATAGCTTCTTTCTATGGACAAAAGTCCATTGAATTGCACAAAACAAAGTACTCATCATCAAGAAAAGAGCATGTTTTATTTTAACCACAAACCTGAAAGAATATGGCATTATTAGTATGTCTCCAAAAGTGCGTACAAGGGAAACCGGAGTTACCCTTGCATGGGATCAATATGAGAATCCCACCCCCAGAACACTTTGGATTCGGACAAGCCTTTCCCAATTGCTTTTTCCTTGCTTTATCACAAATAGCTGGTCTCAATCTGAGTTCTTGGCCACCCCCACTGCTACTACTGTTACTATTGTTTAGTTTACATCTTTGGGAACAGACAAGCACTCCCAGACAAGATTTCTTCAAGATATGCACGTTATGATTGTTTGTATTCCTCATAGCCCATCCTGAAGCGTGTCGCCTTGCTGGAATTAACCATTTTTTTATCAACTTCTGCCCTTTAATAAACGCTTAAATGCATAAGTTTATAATAAATGAAAATAAATTATGGACAAGAGACACCATCAAAGCAAGGCAACGCTACGAAAGGGGGACAGGCTGACTGAATAAATACCATGCAAACTTAAGCCCGGGTTGTTATTAAATTGTGGGGTTTTTAGTATGAACTTTAATATGCAGTTAAAAATAGGGCTAATGCTACATACAGTGGGCTACTATTTAAGAGGGGATATTATTAGATGGGGGCTGTAATGAGATGATATACGGTACGAAGCAAAGAAAAGGGTAAGATTAAGAAAGATACCAAAGTTATTGAGATGAATAGTGAATGGACTAAATCCAATGTTAAGTTGTATAATAAGAAGAATCATGGACAAAAATACGTTATTTTCATATAAACTTTATGAAGAACCTGGTTCACAGTCGATTGGGTAAACGAGTCGAATATGATCGTCCGGCCAGTCTTGAAAGGAATCGTATCGGTTTACATTGTTGGGGATTGTTGCGTCATTGATATCCCACTCCATTTTACTGCTTTTTGATAGCTTACAATTTAATTTGAACTTCTGTTCATGACGATGATCCTGGATAGATTTGAAGATGAGGAGTATTCATTGAATTGTGGAGTTTAGTTGGACTGAATAGTTTCTATTATCCTTAAGCTGATGATGAGAAGATGATTACTCAAGACTTGAATTAAGATTATTAATTCTGGTTGTTTGTAAGTTTAAGGTGGATGCAAGTGGATTTTTCATTTCATTGTATATGCATATTTGACATTTTCAATAAATCTGACGTATGCAAATATTAACACGCTGTTACTCATAATTTGACGTTTCTGAAAGCGTTTACACGTCAAATTAACCAATTCATAATCAAGTTAAATCCCAATTAACAAGCGTGCCTGTTAAACAGTTCCGTCTGACACTTTTGAGCAGTGGATTTCGTCGTGCAAAACTTTTAGTTCTAGAATTTGAGTTCGTATAAAATTAACTAGCCTGCCTTAATTTACTTTCCTGTGGCTTTCTTTCTATTTTTACTCTCTGAAGTATAACATTTGAAAAATCTTTGGAATTCTGTTTGCACTAAAAACATTTCTTGTGTATTTTCATAAACAAAATGTTGAAATTCTTTCCAACATTTTGACAGTTGGTTTCCTTTCTACTTTTATATAAAACATCCTATCTTAATTCGACAATTACAAAGATATCTTTCCTTCACAAGCTTTCTCTCACCCTACCATTTTAACTCTAGTGTTTAACTAATGAATAAAAACTTAATTGCAGCAATTAACCCAACAGTACTAGTCTTAGTAGTAAATGCTTTATAAAAACGCCCTTGGAACGGTCAATTCTTTACATTCAGTAACAAACTGTAAAAACTTTCTCTCTTGTAGAACCAATCTGCCCCAATCTAACTGAGATATTGAGATTTTTGAGAACCTCGTTAAGTTGGACACTTGCACTTTCACTTGTCACTTTCTTTCGTCTAATCCTTCTACTTGTCATGGAGGTTAATCTTCGTATCATTTCCTTAATTTCCTTTAAAACACACCCCAATGTCTCAGTCTAAATCAGAACCCCATTTCTATCTCTATCCGAGTCTTAAACGTGCTTGCTTTGATTGTCCCTGAGTGAATGAGACGGATCGGGTTAAAAGTTATATGAATGAGTTCGACCGGCGGCGATGATCACTTTTCAGGTCCTTCACTACCTTCGTTACGTACTAAGTAAGGTTTATCTTTTTATCATTCAGCCCATTAACAAGAGCAGTAGTAGACCTTACTTAGTTTAATACGAGCTATGAGCAGAGATAAGGACAAGTGCCAGGGAGTAGAGATGTCCGGTTTGGATCTTGGTTGAGATGGGGATGGTCCTACCTACTCCTAGCATATAACGGTGTTTGTTACTTAATCCCTGGGTAATTTACCGGAGTTTAGCACAGCCTTTTTTGTGCGGGTGAAAAACGCAGCCAGGGACTATCGGGTCAGAGATCAGCAGCAGAATCAAAAGACATTCGAGAAGACCATTTATTTATTGTATGCTTGTTTTTTATGAAACCACAAGAACCAGTTTAGTCCGGTGATCTCTTGAGTAACGGCGTATTATTACAAGTTGGAGCTTTTATATGCTTTGAATGAGTTAATTACTGGAGAGTACTTGATAATCTGAATCTAAATAAGTAAACGGGTTGAAATATTATGCGTAAGTAAGGTTCGGTTTATTTCATTAGGTCTATATGTCCTAGAATTTTATTTTTGAACACGACAGCCCCGTAAGTATACAGATGTATGAGATAGTACGAACGAGACGGTGAGAAACAATTAGAAGATGACTTGATAATATGATCTTGATACGTTTAACGGACTCCCTGTGAAGGAAGGAACACCCTGGCTGGTGCTGGCTACTGGATATATTTATGTATGGTAGAAATAAAAAAATCTTGATCTCTGATTTAGAGTTTTGACCCAATATTTTCATAATTTATTCTAATTTCTGTATAAAACTTGCACATAATTGACCATCAATAAAAGCATTTGAAAAGGTTGCCCACAAGGTAAATGGATGGAATAATTTTGAAAGCAGAACACAGCTTTAGTACTACTACTAGTAGTTGCGGAGTATGGACCACACATGCATAAGCTTCAACTTTCAACGGATGCGAGTTTCTTTCAGAATGTCTCAACTGGTTTTACCAAGTTATTGATAGGTTTCGAGAAAAATGCTTAAAGTCTTCGGGTAAATGTAATGCAATGTAGCAGCAGGAGTATAGATAATATAGTAGTTGTAGTGAATTATAATTTAATTGACATGTAAAAATTTGAAACAAACTGTCATGCAGAAGTAATAGTTTTTGCTGTAGCAGTCCGGTAGCATCGAATTTATTTAATCGAGTTTTTCTCCAACTTTGTGATTTGTATTAATATGAAATAATTATTCATCAATTGTTTAATATTTCATTCCTTTACTAACCACCGTCGAAGAAGGGTAGTAATTTCTACTATAATTCAGCTTTGATGAAATGAGATTAAAATTGTATTGCAGTTTAATGCAGTACACACGTGGAAAAGGGAATTAAAGCTGCTACTCCAGTAGTGTAATATTTTATTAATTCCAGATAATTAATCGAGCTTGAGGCTGGGAATCTAATCGTAATATCATGAAAAGTTATCGGAATCCAGGTTCAATCTAAAGTAAATGCAAGTACAAGACTTTTATGAAACATTACATGAGCAATGAACATTAAAAACTATTAAAGAAAAAGCCGAGCTGACATGCAAAGCCGTGTTTATTCCACCTTCCATCCATAACGATGATATCAATGAGCAAAAATATTATTATTTACTAAAGCCTTTTACTTTACGTGTGTATATCTGATAATTTTAATGGAGACCAACCAAAGGCTAATTGAATCACCTGTATTGCATTGTCTATGCACACTAGTTTTGATTTGTTTTATTAGAGTTAGATCCAGAGATAATCAGATTAGATTACAACCTACTGCTTCTACAATTGCTACTAATCCTATTAAAAGGTTACTACAGCATCAAAGGAACAGTTTACAATATAAGTGGATGTAGGAAGGTGTTAAAGGCAGATATTATTTTAATTACATGGTAGAGAGATTATAATATTACTCTAAATAAATTTATTACTTCAACCCGACCAACGCACCTGTTGCACTGTCAAACCAAATCTAAACCTATAAACTCTGGTTTTGCTTGCGACCGAGTAGCTTTACCAGAATAATGGAGTAATTACACTTTGTTTAACCCATACACAGGCAAGACATAGTCTTTAGCTTACAAGTTTTAGTCATGGATTTTTATTTAAAAGTAATGTAAGAAGACTGAGAGGGGATGATATGAGGATAATGTGTAGTGAGTAATGGTAATACTCGGCCTATGATGAAGGGGAGGAACAACCCTTTTTATGTATGATCAAGCTGATAATTCCCATTAATCCGTGAGTAAATAGGGAGCTTACGTATGTACTATGGAAGCATTAACTTATGAGTTGATCGAATGAATAGATAAAGGTTTTTTATTGAAATGAATCCACGGATATTTGATGATCTTGCTTTGATAAATATACGAATAAAAAAGGACTGCACGTCTAAACAGTAATTAAAGCAGGAACAACTCAAGCTCTCAGCAACTAAACTGAAGATCTAGATACAATAAGCTTAGGTTTAGTTGATCGTCTCACGTGGGATCGCACTTAATTAGTCTTGTACCGTGAAGCAAAAAAATCATTTTAGAAACTGAGCGACCTTTTCTGATATTGAGATAAATGTACATGATAATTTAATAAATGTAACAAAACAATCTAACATAATGGAGAGCTTTGGGCGAAATTCTTTGCGGCTTGGTTAATAGATCATTTTCATTTAATTTAATTTGCATTAAATATTGATTAGCCTGGCTGGATTTTTGCTACCGATGTTTTAGGCAGTTTAAAGCTACTGGGAGGTTACGAAGTGACTGCCTCTGCTTGTGGATTTTTTTGCTTTATTTCAGCTCAAGGGTGAAGCTTGTTTATGCATATCAACTTTTAGTAGGAAGGATTGGGATTTAATTTAACGTAATTGATGACCGGTGATTGGATCTGTTTTAATTAAGTGTGTAAAGTTTGATAGGCTAGGGGAAGCAAAATTAATAAGAATTTGAGAAAATTATAGAGCTGTAAAAGTATATGCTTCACAGTTTAAGCTTCCTGTTGATTTTGCCACATCACCGTTCGTAAAATTATAAAAGGGAAAAGGTAAGCGATACGGAGCAAAAGTGGATAGGAGTTAAGGACAGGATTGATTTAAAGTGTTGTCCAAATCTGAAGGAAGTTTATAACAAAACTCACAATTGGAAATGAAGGAACACGTAAATCATACAGCAGCTTTTAGTAAAGTTCATCTGCTCATCGTTTACGGGTAAATGGGCAAGCGAACTTGAGTAAAGCTGTAGTTATTAAAAGCAAGAGGTTCTTTAACAAGTTTTTTAATTTGTTCTAAAACTGAAAATTCTTTGCTGAGCATTTCGAAGAAAAGTATGAAAAAAATCAGAAATTGTCTACTCAACTCTTTTACATTTTTTTTGCAGTCTCGTATGCTAAAACAATTTTAGGTTTAATTGTTGGATAAAATTCTACTTTTAACTTGTTTCTGGCAAGTCTTTGGTTGTGAGTTATCGGAGCCAAATCGCCAATGCATTTTTTGATGGACCCTTTTGCTACATAAAAATTAAAATAAAGCTAGTACATCCTGCATCTTATTTTGCCAAATCCTCTAAATATGAACCTGTTCTTAATTTTAAATTAGTTAATTTCCACTTCAACAATTACGATCTGTCGTTACCTATAATAATCAATAATACGATAAATCTGTTATTTACCTCTAAAACTAATCAAAAATTACACTTGGCTATGGCTAAAAACGCTTACTAAGACTTACTCAATTGTTTGCCAGAAACTCACAAATAATGTTATACGTAAACGTAAAATCAAAATTAGAGTTAATTGTCATTATAAAGCTCATATTTTCAGAAAATACGAAACTTCAACAGAGTTGTATTTAAGTGTGCTTACTTTCTTAATAAATGTACATAAAACTTTCAAGCAGTTTGTGCATATTCCATAATCAAAAATGTTCCATAATTAACCTAACAACTGCTACAGGGTTCTTATAAAAGTGATCACCAGTAGCTGGAAAGCTGGGAAGCCGTGGGAGGGCCAGAATAGATGGACACAGTCCTGAAAAATTATTATTATCGCTCACATCGTCGTTCGTTTCATATAATGCTCAGCAAAACCTGCTCCTGTCCATGTCCCACTCGACCTGGCTAGTTTAGTTAGGTAGCCTTTTAATTTATGACCCCAAAATTCATGTTTATGACAGGTGTGCATTTTAATTAATTGATGGCAATCTGAAAATTGTAAAACGGGAAATAATGGACTCATCATCTGCGGATAACCTCCTCTTTCACTATCCTATCTCTCGGCCTTTCCATTTTACAAACTGTATGCAGTAGAGCAGTCTCTTTTGGTGTATTTGGTGAGTAAGTTTCAATGAGAGAAGGCGTAATTTCTTTGAAATCGCAACCTTATCTTTGCATTCGAATCGGCCTATTTTCCAAGGCTAATCTAAAATTTGAGATGGTCAACAAAAGCAGGAGATACTTGATTCGCTCATCTGTAGGACTGACACTGACGGGAACAATAAAGAGGTCCCGAGATGAGTTGCAAGATATTAACGTGTATTATTAGTACAAATACTATAGAAGGAGTCCTGAGTAAAGCAGAATAGTAGGTCTTCCATGTCTTTTTTGGGCTATCAATTCAATTCTTCCTATCTTTTAGGTGAAAATGCTAATACTGTATTACATGCAAAGTTACTTTACCATTCTTCTACTGATACAGCCAGCCACTTCTACTACTACTATATTACTACTACTATATTTCTACAATTACTACTGCAACTGCTTATGCTTCAACAAATACTGCTACTCATGTTTCTACAACTACTACTACTTACTTATACTACTTCTACAACTACTACTACTACTTATACTACTTCTACAACTACTACTACTACTTATACTTGTTCTACAACAACAACAACAACTACTACTACAACTACTTATACTTCTACAACTATACTACTACTTACACTGACTTCTACTTCTACAATTACTACCACTTATACTGCTACTTATACTGCTACTTATACTTAATACAACTTGAAGCATTACTATTACGATTACTACTACTTACTACTGTTACTTCTACTTATGCAACTAACTTGCTATACTTAGTTTACCACTAATACTAGGTACAATACTACTGCTACAACTCCTAACTCGTATTAGGTGGTAGAAGAGAGATTAAGTCAACAAAGTAGATGTCTGTTGAACCATTTAGGAAGATTTAAAGAGAAGGACGAAGATCAAGCTAGGTTGGGCTAAATTAGTTGGCAAAGGAGTTGGGATTGTAAAACATGAACTTTTCCCAGTTGGGTGAAAGCTTTGTGGAGATAAGTGTCACACAAAGAGGCAATTATCCAATTTCAAGCATAGCTGACTCTGAACAAAAAACTCGGCAGATTACAGCTTCAAAAAGAGCTTCAAAGGGTTTGCTCATCCTTTCCCAGCCAAACTAACAACCCCACGACACAACTACTGAAATCATATACTGAACTTAACGGGATATCTTGATCTGGAATTTGTACATTAATCTACGGTTTCTCAGCACGTCTACTGCTGCTACTATTGTCTACCAACTAACACACTGCTACTACCTATAAAACGATCTGACCAAGCAAATTACAATTCAGAATTAATACGACTTTTAAAAGTAGTTCTTACTAGCGTAAGACTAGGCATTTTTACGCTTAAGTTCGTTAGGGAAATCTCTAATGGACTTTCTATGATCCATAAATTAAATAAAAGTCGTTAACCATTCGGAATGAAATAGAAAAATATTATTTCTAGCGTCAAAAATAATAATGATTAAATAATGAATGTGTTAAATGTATCTAAAAATCCAACACAATCCATGAGATGACGAAGTTTCTTATAAATGAAGGAAATATTAATTTTCGTCCACTAAAAACCATAAAACCATAAGGTTTTTAACTAATTTTTTTCTCAAATTAGAAACTTTCATTTCTTAAATTGTTACAGCACAAAGTGTACTCAGCCAAAAGTAGTCTTTTAATCTCACAAAGTTTACTAGCCGTATTTGCATTTGCTGAGAACAACAGCAGAAGGGGTAAACATCCGCCGATTGAGAGTTCTTGCGACTATGAATGAACAGAACTAACAAACAAGTTGTAAAAGGGATCATCATGATTAGTATCACATATCAAGGATCAGCTCAGTATTAAGTATTTGCTACTGCCACTGCCGCTAATACTAGTACTAACTAGCTAGGATTTAGATTCTTCTTCTTTTGTACAAACGAAGCTAAAAACTAGTATGGAAAGAACAAACAAAATACTTGTGAAACTACGTTATAGGAGGAAGTTGGACTTGGATCCATCACCCATGAAACAGTCAGTAAACGAACAAGATCCCAAGTTTGCCAGTGCGTTATCATTGATTATCATGCGACGATTATCATCTTCAGTTGTTTGGTTGGGTCAATCTAGAGATTAGATGGTAGGATTTATACTTGAGAATATCAAGCTTTATGGGAAAGAAAAGTAGTTCTTATAGGAGATGGGAATGGGAACGTTGCGAGCGATGTCCGTAAGATCATTTCTGCTCCGCTCCCATGATAATGATGCGGATGATGATTAGAAGAGAAGAACGTGTTGACAGATGAACAAAAAGATTTATTCATGCTTAGTTAGGCACTGAGAAAGTTGAGGAAAGTAGCAAAGAATGAGAAGTTATTTAATCAGCTTTGTACAGCTACCTAACCTAAAAAATATATAAATTCTCAAGTCTCTGTACCTTCGGATGCTAGCTCCAGGTATTTTTAGGACAGCCACAGGAGAAAGTAGACTTTCTAAGGGGCTACTTTCTTTAAGCTGATTTCATCCGCTTTTTTAGGCAGGCAAATTAGCTGTACTGATATGATAGTTTATACAGTATAAGTTGCCTTTCATAAGGACAATTTCAAGGGTTCAGTCAAGGACGACTGAAAGGATCTGTAAACTGCCAGTTAAAACAATACCCTTTTAAAGCCATTCGAACCTTTCATGTTTCATCTTTCATGCAAGGTATTAAACGTCAAAATAGAGTTCGACAATGTGAAGCAGTTGCATACAGAAGGTAGTCGATTTTAGTGTTTTGTACTCATTTTAATTTCTTTAAATTACTTTCTTGTCCGTGCCAGTTTTGCTGTAAAGCAACGATGCTTTCACACGCGCACGAGAGCTTCTTGCGTTGAGAGAAATACTTTACCGAATTTTAAGTAGAATAATTGTAAAAAATAAAGATAATATTTTTCTGATATTTTCGGTTACACTTGACTTGAGAGTTTATTCATATGCTTAGTTTGTACCTCGTAGTAGTAAATACAAGTTAAAAGACAATTTAGCATTATTATTTCAAAGCAACAGGTAACCAGAAATGTCATTTTATAAGGCGTTTCCACTTACATTTGAAACCTTACATTTTGGGTACAAGTGTTTTTAGGTTTATGTCAACCACGAATTAAATGTTTTAAAGTAACGTATGTGTTACTAAAATCTTGCTATAATTTCGACAGGAAAATGTAGGATCAGACCAATTTTACCGATTATCGGTGTCCTAGATTGGGTCAATTATATTTAATCAGATCGTGGACGTGAGGGAAAAGAAGTACATAAAAATTATGTTCTACAAAAGTTTTGGGGTTCAAACAAAAAAAGTTGCGAATCATTTATCAACTTCAAATCGATTGAATTTGCGTGCACAATAAAGTATAAATTACACATCCAACCACATTCAACATTCCACCCACCAAAAATTATATCATACAAGCTTCCAAATATTCCAAAAACTTTTCTCGCTCTTCTGCTTTAACTTGTATAACGCTGGGATCAAATGTGTCCATTATAACTTTATCCGGTAGCTTTTCAGCCAGTGTTTCGAATAATTTTCCGAACAAGCTGAAAACAAATTGACTCTTTACATACTAATCGACCTTATTATACGTAAATATGAAAATACATTTATCAACCTTTACAACTTACTTCTTTGGGGTTTCAAAATTTAAAGGACGGATTCCAATCACATTCCACCAATCCGGAGAATAAGGTGCGACAAGCACTAATGGCATTGAAGACCATCTTTTGTGTCGCCGAGCACTAGCACATGCTGCTTGTTGTGTAAAATGGGCCAATAAATATAAGCAACTGGGATCTTTGAAGTAAACGGCATCGGGAGCGCCCTAATTTATCAAGACATATCGGTCAATATTCATGCATCTGATATCAATTTATTACAGAGTAGTAAGAAATGATTATTTTGACCCACCTCATTAACACAAGCATACAGAAATTCCCCACGCGGCCCCACGGCATTTGCATTGACAAAGGCTTGAACTTGTCGAAACGTAGCTCTCATCCATGTTTTTGCTAGCTCGATTCCTTTATCCAAGTTCTCTCGCTTGTTTCTGTCGAATTACAATTTTAAGACGTTTAGAAGTCAACCACAAAAATGCTAGATAGCATGAAATGATTAAAAAGCTATACTTAGAGAGGCTATCTAGCGCTTCCATGAATTTATCTTCCATTGTCTTGTTCTTATCAGGATTCTCTAAAATAGCAAGCGTAGCCAGTTGACCATCGAAGGCACTGTATTTGGCTTTAAATCCAATTTCAGCTATGAAGCACCCAACAGTTATGGATTCAAAATTGTATTTCTCTCTGACTTTTTCACTACAGAACAAATCCTTCATAGTTCTCCTTAGCTGAAGGTCCATAGATGTAAATCGCTGTCGACATTGTACTAACGGTAATCTGAGTGCAGCAAAATAAAATAATTTATCATAAGAGAAAGAAAGAAAGAACAGATGAAATATCTTAAAACTGATACCCCAATTCTCCTAACAACTCATGGAATCGTTTTTCTCCTTTTAAAGACCAAGTTTTCAGGATGGCCGACGAGTATGGAGTCATTTGTATACTGTCGTACAGAGTCCAGTGTCGATACAAATAGAAGTTCAACCTAATAATTACAAATTAACTTTCTTTCAAGGCCTTAAGAGTTAAGATTAACGCAATGAAGTTACGGTAAGAGTATATATTGAAATTAACTTTAAAAAATTGTTAACGGACAACTTACTCGCTTTCAAATGCGATTTTTAAACAATCTCTAGGAGAATTTTGGGAATGAGATATTCTAGCAATATGGTTATGCAGTTCCGTAGCTTTAATAGTATATTCTGGACGGGTAAGTCGATTCATCATCATTGCATCGGTAAGTGCAACAATGGCCCACCAAACATACTGCAAATCGTCCCGGGACATTGTCCACGAAAGTTCTAGGGCCGTCAATGCGGACTGTTAAAAATCCCGACAATTAATTTTCTTGAATGCTTACACATCATATTATGAGTATTTTAGAGCGATTATAAATTACTGGAAGAGAATAGTAAGCAAACTGTGTGTAATTAAACAGCAGCTCTTGTCTGTGGTGTAGCCACTTAGCTTTCGCCTCTAGCCTTTCAGGATCTAAGCGATTTCTTTTTCTTTTTCTACGCGGAGTTTCATCGTCAACATCAGCGTCCAGGTCCAAATCCTCCTCTTCTTCCTCGTCCTCTTCAGAATCCGACTGTGAAAGAACAAAACAGAAACAAGTTTACAACCTTTTTCAGAGTATCAGACAGGAAATCATGGACTAATAATATAATAAGCGTACGAGTTCGGATCGGAAAAGGTCATCGAAACTCGGAACGTCTAACTTATCTTCTAACGTGATAAGGCGTACCTAAAATGTAGAGAAAGCATAGAAATCCTTTGTTTAAATATTTATGTACAATGTGGGTAAAAGATCCGTCTCTTACTTGATTTGTTTCATTGTAATAATTAGCTATGTGAATTGGGCGATGACTATCAATAACGTAAAATATATTGTCCGTAGGTCCACCCAACATCTCCAAAATGTCCACACCCGCACCGCAATTTATCAGAATTATAATTTTGACCTGAAACCCATAAAAATCATACTATGATTTCTTATCATTTTACGCATAATGTTAAGGCACAATGATCTAGATAGCTTAAGCCTACTTACCGTGTGAGCATATTCTTTAAATTTGTCTCTAAATTTACTCAGTCCTTCTACAGGAAGTAGAGAGTAGGAGATAGAGTCGATTCGAAAGAGTTCAGTCAATATTTTTACAGTGCACACCGCATCAACATCTTGGTTAGCTACGAGAAGAACCCTCTGGCAGAAACCAATAAAATATTACAATAATATCCTCAATCAACTACAACTTCTTCCATTTGACAAATAACTTACCTTTCCGATAAGCGTTTCGTAGAATTCCTTCCTCAAGTGTTTAATCAACATGTTTTAACCTTTCACAGAGCCGCCGCAACGCTATCCTTATCGGTTCCGGTTACCGACAAAATAGATGACTAAACGCTGGAATAAAAATGAATGAATTAGCTACAACAATAGACCGCACACCGCACCACACCCACAATCACATCAACAAACAGAGGGGAAGTGGCCCAAAAGAGCAGTTTTTACGGGATTAAGGAATAATGATTGATTGGAAATACAAAAACTGTGACTTCCGGCCACTATACTACGGTCTCTTTTAAGGTCAAAAGCCACCAACGCCAAGGGTAAAATGTTGATAAAGAGGAGGTCAAAGGTCGGGTCAAAACATTGGCACAACCAGTGGAGATGCGAAACGAGGGTACATAGTACCTTGTGTTGTACCCCCTAGAATTCCTGAGAAAGGCCCTATCCCATATATGTTAAGCAGGCTCTGCCAAGCCACACCCCTTCCTAACCTTCAATGCTATTTGTACCCCCTAGTACCCTTCGTGGTTGCGCTTACGGGTCAAAAGGTCAAAGCACAAGGTCTAGAATCCACAGGCGGTACGCGGTTTCATCAAGGGCGAAGTACCTTTACTTACCTCGGTTCGGTGGTGGCGGTGGCGTGGGTGTCCCTTGACCCTTTGACCTCCGGATAGTCCCTCTCCCTTCTGGTGCCTTTCCTGACCTTTTTTCGAAAAAGTTTTTCGAAATTTCGAAATTTTGAAACCTTTTTTTTACCAGTTGCAGTCCCGTGTTTTTGGTCTGTTTACTTGACTATTTTTGAGTGCATGACAATTTGAACAAAACAAAGGAGGCATTTCCTCGTCCAGTGGGATTTATTTTGGGTAAACGGGGCAAAGTGAGAAACGGGGCAAAGTGAGACATTTTTACGAGTTTTGGAATAAAAGGAGCTGGGAAGTAGCATGGATCAGGCTCTATTCCTTAGCCGCTAAGCTAGCTGGGAAGTAGGACGGGATGTTAGTAAACGAAAGGATGTCGAGGAGGAAGGAGTTCTACTTTTTTGGATAAACTTTTTTGACGTTTTGAGGTTTTTAAAAGGAGATTTGGGTGTTTTTTTAATTATGGGACGAGAGAGTAAGAAAAATGGGGATAAAAGGTCGAAAAAAAGGCCCCGAGAGATGGAAGAGGATTACTTTATCGAGGATGATAATAACGAGGATGGCGGAGATGATCCGGGTGGAACGGGTATGGTGGTTTGGGATTTGGATTTGATTGATATAAAGATGGGTAAAAGTGGTTAAAAATGGATGGATTTGGGTTTAGAATATGTTCCGGGGGCTGCGAAGATGGATGCAGATGATTCCGCAGCTGCTGCAGTTCCAGAGGATGAATACGGAGCGAAGGATTATCGGGCACAGATGGTTTTGAAACCGGATCATGAATCTAGGCCTATTTGGATTGTGGGTTGATTGCTTATTTAATTTGGAAGATGGTTTGTAAGCTGTATGTATGTATTATTTTATTCTTTGTGTATTTTTTAGGCTCCCAATGGACATATTTTTCTTGAGGCCTTTTCTCCCGTTTATAAACACGCTCATGACTTCTTAATTGCTATTGCTGAACCTGTAAATCGTCCCGAGCATGTCCATGAGGTGGAACTAATGAATAATTTAGGGATATGGCATTAGATTTGTACATGGAATGGCGTACATACATTGCTTTACCCATATGGCTCAGGGGGCCCTTCCCTACCCTTCCCATAACCGGCTCGGTCGCTTCGCGACCTCGCCGTACTACCCCCCCCAGGTCGCTTCGCGACCTGGCCGCGACGCGTCGGCACCTAGCCGTATGAAAATGATTACCCTATTTCCCGATTTAATTACTCTGGGGAATTATTTTTTCAAACTCCGATTTTCCATGGGGAAAAAATTCCGACCCCTCAAATTAAAGCTTTTTTAATGAGATATTGAAAGTTAACTTTCTCAAAGGATGTTTAAACGGTTTTAAAAGAGGAATACCTAAAATAATTTTGAGAAGAATTTTTTACCATAAAAATTTTGAATTAATTTTTTACAATGTTTTTTGTAATTCAATTAAGGAACTACTTGAGAGAATGAACATTGAACATATAGGAAACAAAAAATTACTAGAATTTTAAAATTGCCATTAAAAAAATTAAACTGAAATTTTATTAGGTAATGTAAACGATTCATATTCTTTAGTTTAATTGCACATTCTTACTAACTCAATTTAAGTTTTAGAATAATTATGAATAAATGGGAACGGCTGGTTATTTTTTTCCTTTTGAAAGAAAAATTCAGCAAAAAAAGTTCAAAAAGTCTATTTTTTTGGTATTTTTAGTTAAAATTACTACTAAAATTATCAAAAAGTCAGGGTCTTAACAAAAAATTCGATTGAAATAATACTTCCTCACCCCAGAATAATTCCTCATGGCAAATCGGAGTTTGAAAAAATAATTCCCCAAGGGAATTAAATCGGGAAATACGGCAATCTTCAGTCATCCGCCTTTCTAAAATCACACTATCTCAGCTCATATCTTATATATCTTTCTTTGTTGTATTAGTAAACAACACAACAAAGAAACGTCCTACCGGGCAAAGGAATAGTTTCTCCCTTAAAATAGGGTCCTGCCCTTGCCAGTTTCTTGCCGAAAATAATGTCCTAGTTTCTCCCCTAAAATAGAGTCCTGTCCTTGCCCTTCGGGCAAGGGAACAGTTTCTCGCCGAAAATAGTGTCTTGCCCTTTCCCTTCGGGCAAGGGTATAGTTTCTCCCCTAAAATAGGGTCCTTCCCTTGCCCTTCGGGCAAGGGGGTCCTGCCCTGGCCCTTGGGCCAGGGGGGTCCTTCCTATACCCAGGGGTGGGGTAAAGCATTGTATGATGGCGTAATTAACTGTGGTAACTATTTTCCTTGCAGTATAAACTAACTGCCTACTCCTTGTACGCTGCTGTGAGCGTTGGACTCCAGACTGATGATATTATAGAATACTTGACTAGACTTAGCAAAACTTCCATCCCGAACGGGATCGTTCAATTTATACAATTGTGTACGGTATCTTATGGAAAGGTAACCGTTGGGTTGACCATCTAAACTACTAATTACCTTAACAGGCGAACAAATCATGGGTTTAATGAATGACAATGATAAATTATTGTTGTTGCTTCTGTAGGTTAAGCTTGTATTGAAACAAAATAAATACTTTGTTGAATCCAGTCATCCGGACGTACTCCAGAAGCTTTTAAAGGATCCTGTAATACAAGAATGTCGACTGAGGCGATCAGAGGATGATAACGCTCTTGTTGAAAGTAGTGTACTAAAAACCACCGGGGCTGCTACTTTGAATTCAGCCTTTAATACTAACGTGGCTGGAAGATCGGATGCTAATGGTACTAATGGGGAGGAAATACCTAGTGATCAAGATAAGGAAAATGGAGCAGTTTTACCAACGGATATAACTGATTTTTATTCAAAAATTGACAATGAAAATGAAGAGGAGGAGGAAGAAAAGGTTGTGTCGTTTGAAGTTATCCAAGATAAGATTGAAATCCTTCAAAAGAGATGTATTATGTTGGAATACCCATTGTTGGCTGAGTACGATTTCCGCAATGACACTAGAAATCCTGATATCAAGTGAGATTTAAATAAACCGTCGAATGATACTTTTTATTGAAAAGTTACAGCTTTCTCTTTTTGTGTGTGGAACTAACTGTAGATTTTTTTTCAGTATTGACTTAAAACCATCAGCAATTTTGCGTCCTTATCAGGAAAAAAGTTTAAGGAAAATGTTCGGAAACGGGCGGGCTCGATCTGGAGTGATTGTTTTACCTTGTGGTAAGTTAAGTTATTTGTATTGACCAGATGGACTTTTATAAAGACTTGGGGGCATATTTTTAAAAAAATTTCATTCGCTAAGGTGCTGGGAAAAGTTTGACTGGAGTTACAGCTTGCTGTACTGTAAGAAAACGGGCCATTGTTCTATGCAACTCGGGAGTTTCAGTGGAGCAGTGGAAACAACAATTCAAATTATGGAGCACGGGTCAGTTTTAAGTTATTAATTTAGACGCATTCGTCGTGTGACTACAAATTACTATTTACTATGAAGAATATATTTCTAATTAAATGCGTATAATTTCCTGCAGCCGACGATGCTATTATCTGTCGTTTCACCTCGGACGCTAAAGATAAACCGATGGGTTGCAGTATTTTAGTCACTACTTATTCCATGATCACCCACACTCAGAAAAGGTCTTGGGAAGCTGAGCAAACAATGAAATGGTTACAAGAACAAGAATGGGGAATTATGCTGTTGGATGGTAAACAACTTGTGATTTTTGTTTGGGACAAGATGATTTTGAATCTGACTGTTTATTTTTCTTCAGAGGTTCACAGTATTCCTGCAAAAATGTTCAGAAGGGTGCTTACAATGGTTCAAGCTCATTGTAAGCTTGGACTCACGGCGACCTTGGTCAGAGAAGATGACAAAATTGCAGATCTGAATTTTCTTATTGGCCCTAAGGTTCGTGATAGTTGGAACTTTTTTAAACGAAGCATTTTTCTCCACTTTCTTTATTGTGTGTGTGTATATGCTTTGTAGCTGTATGAAGCTAATTGGCTCGAGCTACAGAAAAAAGGCTACATTGCGAAAGTACAATGTGCTGAAGTATGGAACACAATGACTCCCGAGTTTTATCGAGATTATTTAACGTCGCGGATTTCTAAGAAGATCGTAAGTTTTGCTTTCAGTAACTTAAACAACAAAGACTCTTTAGTGCTTAAAAAGCGGACAGGAGAGTACATAATGTGTTTTATTTTTTGTTGTAGCTGCTTTGTGTGATGAATCCTAACAAGTTCCGAGCCTGCCAATTTCTAATAAGATACCACGAGAAAAGAAACGATAAAATAATTGTATTTTCTGATAACGTGTTTGCTCTGAAGCATTATGCTCAGAAATTAGGGAAGCCTTTTATTTATGGACCTACATCACAACAAGAAAGACTTCAAATTTTACAAAATTTCAAATACAATCCTAAAATCAACACAGTATTTGTATCAAAAGTAGCCGACACGTCATTTGATTTACCTGAAGCTAACGTTCTCATCCAAATCAGCTCACATGGGGGCTCCAGAAGGCAGGAAGCTCAACGTCTTGGAAGGATTTTGCGTGCAAAGAAAGGTAAAGTCTTGTTGCATTATTATTTTGTGCCTGAACCCGGTGTCGAATTAATGTCTCTTAATTTGCTCTGCGTAGGAGCTGTTGCGGAAGAGTATAATGCGTTTTTCTACACGCTGGTATCAGAAGATACGATGGAAATGAGCTATTCAAGAAAACGGCAGAGATTTCTTGTAAATCAAGGTTACTCGTATAAAGTTATCACCAAGCTTGCAGGAATGGATCAGGTTAGTACTGGATGTATTCTGCTGACTTACTTGAACATTCATCAAATGTAGAACGTACATCCTGAAACCGAATGTTTTTATAGGATGATCTGTTCTACAAAACTAAAGAAGAGCAAGTTCAACTCCTTCAGCAAATTATTGCTGCTGGAGATGATGCTGGAGAAGATGAGAGGATTCCTGGAGAAGGTGTTTTTTTAAAATCTTTCAGTGCTCAAACAAAAGACGCATTTAACAATCAATGGTTTTTGGTTGCAGGTCGTGGGTTCGGACCATTCGGTCGTAGAAATGGCAATCTGGGATCTCTTTCTGGTGCTGATGATGCAGTTTACCGAGAATATAAGAAATCATCGGCATCATCTACTTTCAATAAACATCCATTATTTAAGAAGTTTAGAAGTAAGTAAGTAAGTGAGGCTAATTTTTAAAGAGTTATTCAGTTGTGATGAGAATTTGTGTGTACTTTTACTGAATATTAGCTGTGTAGTAAAACATTCTCGGTCAATCAGTATCAATGGAAGTCGGGCTTATTGTTCATGAATTGCATTTATGAAAATGAAAGTATGATAAGCTAGATAGATACAAGGCAAGGGCACGATGACGATGACCATATAGCCATTTGGATGTAAAGCATAATGATCTGATCATGGATTAAGTTAAGTAACGAGATAGCGAATACTTAGTTTACTCTTCTAATCTCCTGCGCCAGCTATATCAACGGTCCAGTCGTGGGCACCTGCCTTAACACCACGACACTAATCCTGTAATCCTCCTGTAATCAAGGCGAAATAGTTTTCCCTAAGGTTAGTTATACATACAATGCAGCTTTTACCTTATAACAATCAGAATTAGAGGCTGATAAGCAATCACATCGTGTTCTCGTGGTCTTTACTTTATTTATACAAATTACTATATACTACTAAAGAACTCCAAAATGAAACGTTTAATTAGCCTAAAGCTACAGCTTTTTTTATGCCAAAGCCGAAACCAAAGTTTGCGAAGCAGTTCGTTCCAGTCGGCCTTCAGCAGCGTTAGGCTCATCTCCAGACAGCCTCCACAGGACTGTTCTACGATTCGATTTATATTCATGCAATTTTTTTCATCTGAGTCAATATAAACTGCTAATTAGTATGAAAATACAAATTATAGTTACACTAACTGTCGGCATCCCATCCTATTTTATTGATAAAGCTGAAAGTTTAGGTCTGCCGAGTGTTATTCGTTTGTGAAAGAGTTTGCAAAATTCATCTCAAGTCCAAAGTCGACATTTGTCGCCTTGATCTTGATCTCAGATAAGCTAAGCAATCGATTGGCATTTCATTGAAACGGTTCACTTCTTTGAAATTGGGCGAAAATGGCCCGTAGTAAAAAATTAGAGGTCTCTAAGCTAGAGAAAGAGAGCAAGAAAGATAAGTAAGTAACAGTTCTGAAAAATTGTATCTTATATATATTTCAAAACGGCATTTATCATAAAAATATATAAATAATGAATCTCAGGGATTCCTTGAAAAAAGAAGAGAAAGACGATGCTAAGAAAGACAAAGATGAGAAAGATAAGCCTACAGTTCCTCCAGTTCCTTATCTGCAGTTGGTACGTTTATATTATTTAGGTTTTTAATTAAAACAGGCATCCAAACTCAAATTATTAAACTTGAAATTTAAAATCTAGTTTAGATACTCAACTACGAGGGACAAGTTGCTGGTTCTGCTAGCTGTTACAGCTTCACTAGCGTCCGGATTTAGCATGCCTCTTATGGTCATATTTTTTGGAAGAATAACGAAGGTATGGTTTTTTACTGCAAAATACGAACAAATATTAAAAACCTGCGTTTTTACTCTATAAATCTTAATTGTGTTTTCTTTGGTTTAGAGTTTAGTGGACAACGCTTCTGATGACGACGGTTGTCCGGTGAATGGAACAGCGACAACTACAACTATATCTCCCAATGATGGGTTTGTTAACATTTTGAAAAGTATTCGCATGCAAAACTGTACAAAACAGCACCAGAGTTAGGGCAGGATCTGGTCATACATAGGCTAGGAAGGAATCCATGAATCACACCGTGCCGTAATGCATTGGTAATGTACTGGCAGGCAGTATAGTAGATGCATGAAAAGTTACACAGGTTTAAATTTTTCGAAACATTACTGTTGCAATATTGAAATGAGACGGCAACGAGAGAAATAAAATGCTCTTCAAATGTTTAATACAGAAGAGTTAAACCGAAATAACACATTCTTTTGGTCACCATAAGGTTTATATTAGCTTTCACGTAAAATCTTAGTTAATTCTTGAAAGTTTTACCTGCTAAAGTCTCATCCAGAGGTGACAATTACTCTTACAAAAATGAATGGTTAACGAAGTCACGAACAAATACTTGAATGTTATGTTATGACCTTGATTGAGGAATTCTCAACGACTGCAAATACTTTTAGCTACCTAAAGTATCACACTTCGCTGTTAGCAGCAGCATTAGTAATCAAATATTTATCTTTCTCTTATGCACACATTATTAAGCATCTTAGTGAACGTTTTGCTTGTTTTCCATGCATTGAAGAATTGTATTGATTATCGATGCTTCCTGTTCCTGTAGCTAAATCTGGTTAGCCTTAGTTTAGTACTGAAATCTAAATCTGTGGTTTTAAGTGAAATGAAGCTTTAAAGAAATATCGTTCGTTTTAAAATGTTTTTATGAAACTTTTCAAAAAATAATTACCAAACTGTTTTTATTTTATTGGAAAATTTTGTGTATGGTATTTTTAGGTCAAAAGATGACTTTATTGACTCAGTCACGGAATATGGAGAGGTTATGAGCATTCTGGGAGCTGCGACCCTGGCTTGTGCTTACATCTTCGTAACAAGTCTTAATGTCGTTTCTGAAAATATGGTAATAAAATATCCAAAAGCTTTTTACGCCCAGTTTACTGGGATTTAGCATTCGAGAGAGTGGATAAACCGTTAAACTGTGCTCGAAGAGCATGGATGTCATAATATTAAATGTATGCTTATTAGTACTAAAAGTTTAAAACACAAGGTATGTTATTATCTGTAGGCTTATCGTCTGCGACAGGAATACTTGAAGGCATTATTGCGTCAAAATGTTGGATGGTAATCATCAATCATTATTTAGCACGACTA
>JAQFZX010000929.1:0-40635 GCA_034682405.1 Hydroisotoma schaefferi | reverse complement strand
TTTATGGATAAATATGACTAATGATAAGATGTAACTCGTAACTGCAAGCGTGCGCTGCACCATCTTTATTTAGGGGGACATACATGTCGTTTGCATAGAAGTCCATGGGTGGCATAGATGTCTTTTGCATAGAAGTCTTTTGCATAGAAGTCGCTTGCATAGAAGTCGCTTGCATAGAAGTCATTTACATACAGGTCGGACTACCTCGGGAAATGAGGACTGAAGCCGATGGTAACACCATAAGACCATAATTAAGGGACCCTGGTGTTGCTGTATCATTTAAGCCTCCCGAACCCGAATTAAAAGCAGGGTAGAATCTACAGTTTTTGCTCATTTTTGCAGAAACATTTACCAAAACGTCGCGGAGAGGTAAATCTTCCGGCAACAATCAACTTGAACTGCTTATGAAACTTATCCTGTATACCTTTTGGATTATAGCAGTCGCAGCAGGACTAATGGTTCTATCCAGACCGGAAATCAGCATTTTTATTAGTTCGCCATTTATGAACGTCATTAAAAATCCAAAGAACCATCCATTGACGCAATGTGGTTTACTGGTAATATGCAGCTTTGTCGTTGTTTACATTACTTTGTGCAGTGCGTACACGATGGCTTACTGGTGTTTCCTACTGGTACCCTTAGGATTCGGATTTTTACACGTAATGACGGAACTAAGGTTGGTTAATGTCATTTGTATAACGGGTTACTTGGATCTTTTATAGGCCTTATTTGATGTTCGGTTTAATTGGCGTTACTGTCATATATGGCTGTAAAATGTTAAACAAGATTTATAGCGTCGTGCTCCGAGCTATAAATTGTTCGAACCCAGACGGTTAAAATAGTTTGTATTTACTAACGGGTCAAAGCTGAATTCAACTGCTTATTCAGGAAAATATTAGTGATGTTTTGTGACAAACAGAACAACGTAATTGTTTGTTTGCGGAGCTGGGCTATATGTTTCCTAAACGAAATGTCCGATTTTGTATGATTACCGTATTTCCCGAAATAATGCCCCTGAAGAATTATTAATTCGAAGGAAAAATTGGAAATTCTATTAACATGGACAAGATAGGGCAAATTCCTAATTTCAACATGGAAAGGTAGTAGGGCATTATACCGGGGGGATTATTGGGGGGGGGCATTATTTCAGGAAATACGGTACGGTAACTGAAGACAATTTTGATGCTTTTCTATTCTTAGATTCGGATTCGATTCGCGAATAACAAGAAAAAGACTAAGGAGTCCAGATGAGGCTTTCAAATGGGTGAAGACAATGGGCTTGCTTGTGGAATGGTGCAATAATAATTTTAAACAACTGATATCTAATCAGATATCTCTTCTCGTGATGCTGGTCGTTTGTTGGAATTATGTTATGCTAGCGTTTCCTACAAACAGCCTCTTCACCCCGATATTGAAGTATTTAATCTACCTCTTTGCTGGTCTTGTCTCAACAATATGCACGATATACTTAGTAATCACTTACTCAATGGTGGGTCGACTTACTAAATGCTCTTTGAAGACGGTGAGGTCATGGAGGGTAAGTAAGCAGAGCAAATACCATCATAAAGTTGCTCTGGGGTGTAGACCTCATTCTGTAAGTATTGGTGGATTTCAAAAAGCTGCGAGTACTGCATCATTTGTTATTGTCCTTACAATCATCAAATACACTGGAAAATTAATCATTGCTATGCGCTGAGTAAGCGAAATATTTAAAGTCAAGTATGAGCCAGCATAGCAGCCAGGATATATTAGTGAGCTTTTTAAAATATAAAGAATAATAATAGATTGAATGCTTGTATTAAAATTATTTGATTATGAACCGTTAAAATTACTCCCTTTCACTGGACATTAATTGGTATATAAAGTTTGTTTTAGGACTACTACAGTTCAACTTTATCTCAACTCTAACTGAAGTTGCTGTTGACTATTGTATTGAAAAACTATTATTGACAATATTTTCCACAAAGAATTTGATGAAAGTTTAGTTTGCTGTCAAGTGGGTTATTTGTCTAAAGTTTGTGTAAGTGCGGCTTTCGTAGGTTAAATACAGGTTAAGTTAGTTACAGTTGCAAAACAAACGAAAACAAAGTTTGTTTCTGTTTTAAAATGTCCTCAATAGTACGGTAATCACTTTCTCAATGCTGGGTAAACTTACTAAATGCACTTTAAGGACGGTAAGGTCATGGAGGGTTAGCAGACAGACCAAATACCATCATAAAGTTGCTCTAGGTGTAGACCTCCTTGTTTAAGTATTGGTGGATTTCAAAAAGCTGCGAGTACTGCATCATTTGTTATTTTCCAACTTACAAGCATCAAATACACTGGCTAATTAGTCATAACCATGAGATAAGTAAGCTTGCGCTTATACACAATCGTGCACCTGAATCACCCAAATTATGCAAGTATAATAGCACAAACTATGTTAATTAACCACGGTCCATTACCTTTAAACGACAAAACTTTCCATTTTAACCATAATCTTATGTGCATTTTATTGTGTGTGTCACGGCCAATAAAGAGGGAGCAAAGAAGTCATTTCATAACTATACATCGGTGCATATCCTCATCTTATCATCTCTTTGTCACGGGGTACTGTCATTTCATTGTTAACTGCCTTTGGGATACAATGAGTCCAATATAAAGAAAGAAAGAGTTTTAACGTAGTTTAATTTCAGTTCATGCGATGTCGTTTTTAGCAGTCTATAAAACATTTTACATTCCTACTGGTATGCAGACAACACTGACGTAAATAAATTTTGCACATTAAATTTCAGACGTTATCTAGTTTCTCGTGTGTAATCGAAATAAAAATCCATCTACCCCTTCGTTTTTACTTTTATCATGAAATATCATATAGTGTTTTGAAAACAGTCTAAGTTTTAGTTTGGACTGCATCTACTAAATAAAAAATCACTGCATGATATGAATGTACTAGACTTGTGACTGCAAGGCTTGATTTCCATTTCCATTTGGACTCACGAAATACAGCCCAGCGAGATCTGCACACAGTTAGAAATACGAAGCATAAATGTGTTGTAAATTATTTTGGAACGAAACGTCGTTAAAAACGATAGGTCTACAAGGATCGCGTCAGTGAGGGGCTTTTTTTTTTTTATCGCTCCAGGTCAATAGATACTTTAATATCAGATTTATTAAAATTGGTAATGCAACTTTAAAGAACGTCTGTATAAATTCTTAAATGCTACTGATTTCTTGTTACAGTTGGTTTTTCAAAAACGCTTGCAGAACCCCATGAAATATATATTTAATCAGTTAACTTTGGTAGACGGGTTGACTGACGCTAAACTTTTGTCTGTAGATTGTAGTGCTAAATAAAAGTACTGCGAAAGGAATATAAGCGAAAAGTTACTCACTGAGAGAGCCTCTTACAGATATTAATAAATTCTCAAAGTTTTAGAGCTACAAATTCATAAAAGTTTTTAACTAAATCGAAGATTTCCACTGAAATAAACTGAAATCAGGCTGGGTCAGGCATATGAATATTGCGGTCACTTTTTTAATTAAAGTTAATCAAGTGCAATATTAAGCTAAAATGAATCTTAACTTTACTATTCTAAAATCTAGATTACTTGTACTGTTTGTCCAAATGCCAGCCAATTAACTAAAAATCGAGGTCATTTTTACTAAATATCAAATTTCAGTATTGTCTTTATGCCGAAGAAATAGCCGGTAGGAGACGGAGTACTAGTATATTGCTTTTAGCTGATTGCTGATTTTTTTGGCTAATGAATTCCCCCTATATTGTTCCTCCTTCCATTCTTTCGTACCTACTATTCTATACTCTAAGCTTCAGTCCACTTTTAAAACTCGATGAAAATTAACAGAGACATGTTTAAGAATGTATACATACAGGGTAGGTAATCAATTGCCGATATATCGATCGATTGCTATTTATTCCCATGTGCTATTATTATTTTAATCCCACGTAAAGAAAATAAATCGTAGCAGTGTAAGGCGTTATCGTACAAATTCCTCAAATTTACAAGGCTTCTAGAGAGCTTGATAAACTACAATCATACTATACTGATGTGACAAGTCTGTAAAAGCAAATAAGCTGTTGAGCTGAATGAATTCCTTAAACCTAAAGGATACGTGAAGAGAGCTAAGGAGATCACAAATTAAAGGTTATTGATATCAAGGAAAAAATGGTGGCTTTGAGAATAATCCGCACAACGGCTTTCTTAGCCATGAAGTAAAATACAATATTAGACAAGTTCATTACAAAGAGGTTCTTTCACGCTGTATTAAAGGAGTGAAATAAGGAGAGAGAAGAAACGGTTTATTGTTAAAATACCAAGACGAAGGGATTTGCATTTTTAATTTTGCTGAAAAAGAATTAATGCATTATTTGCATATAACTTCCTGGCGAGTTGGCTATGGCTCTTCCCTGAGCTGGACCAAGGCCCCTTAATTACCATCATCGGACGATGGTTGTTAAGGGGCCTTGGTGTTTAGGAAAATGACCATGAAGTAATATTATTTTGTACCATATTTTATTTACTAAATCCCTGCCATACACGTTCATATAATCCCTACTATACAATACAATCCCAATTAGACAGAGGCAAACAAAACAAATTAATTATGTCACAAAAAGGAGCGAAGTTTACCCCCGAGAGGAAAGAAAAAAATCCCTTTCTAAATCAATCCTGGTTTGACGACATGAATGGCCGCATGAATAAGGACTTTGGGCTTTATGAGTTTTATCAAGTCAATCCGTATACCAAAAAGACGCGTAAGCTTTTACCCTAAGGAATGATTACTAATTGCTCCATATATCTTAAAGAACATCGTGTAAAGCAGAATTTTTACAGAGGTAAAGGGTTAATAATAAATGGTAATAATTTCATGCAGTTGATTTTGTGACACCAAAAATTACCGAGAGGCGTCCTAAACTTGATCCTAGATGCGTTCCGGGATACGATACTATCAAGTCTGCTATTTGGAAGGCTAATGCGACGCCCCAGGAAACTTTCATTGAACCTCAGACTGAACAAATGAGGTGGGATTTTATCTTCATTAAATTATGTTATTCTAACATTTTATTTTTAATGAACGATATGATGCTTAAATATTTCACAGATTAGGTTGGTATGAACAAGGCCAAGGGTACTTTGATCGGGAGAACTACGACGCTCGGTTCAACTTCAGCCATAAAACAGCAGAGTTCATAAAGACTCAAGCGTTGGTGAGTAATCTAAAAAAACCTGGCAAAGAAAAAGGTTTGTTATATGGAATATATTTTAATAAAACTACGATTTTTTAGATTCGAGACTACGACCATTTGATGAAAGGTCTCGCCCAACTCCAGCTGAAGAAGTAAACTTTCTGATTTGTCAGTTTCCTACCTTTTTACGGAATTATTCGCACACGGCAGTATTAAAATTTCAAGTTATCAAATGCTAAGTCAAGGCTAAGACCATTTCTACCAATCAACGTGGACTTGTACAAAATTATCTGTTTAAGCTGTTTTTTACATTTGTATTTTTACTAAAAACATGCTTCACTAATTCTGAAGAATAAAACAAATCATTGCAGCTTTGTCATATAATCATGAAGCTTGCTTTTTCCGTCAATATATTCTTTTATGCATAGAGGTTGTTAGTACATTAACGGTTTTGTCTTTGGAACTGAAATTCCTTGACAAAAAGCCTGTAACTTTTTTAGCCAAAGAAAGCAGAAGGTTGATATTCGTTTCATATCGTGCTCCTGTTTTTCATTGAGATAAAACTTACATAAAACGGCAGTCTACCCATTTTATACCCGTGTTTTACAACATCCATAAAACAAATCGATGAAGACTTTTTTCTCTTAAAAAAGTTTATCTGTGATTAAACCCAACTGGGTACTTTCCCCGGGATAAAATAGTAATAGTTGACGGAAAAGGTTAACCTTTACTGTTATAACTTTTCGTATATGAGTAATTTTGAATTTTGAATGGTTGCCATTATCTAAGCTCGATGGACACTTAAACCGAATTTTATGGCCTTTCATTTGCTTGGCTTTTAACTCTACTTTAAATGATTCATAGAAACTTTTCATGTACGCGAGTCTTTTTCAGCACATTATAAGATTTACTTTACTTATGCCATCATTATAATCTAACTTGTTTACCTGACGTTTTAATTTGATTACAAATTCTTTTTAAAAACTCAGGCTCTATATTGTAATAATTGGATGAATCTGTCTGCTCTATTTTTCGTAGTAATAAGAATTCTGCAATCAGTCAATCGATCGTTTTTGAAGAAAACAATCTTTTCCATTGTCACTGTAATCTTAAAGGGTAAACATTAAATGTATGTGTTACATAAGAACGTTGTGAGAGGAAATGAGTTTTGTTTTGAGATGCATTGTTTTATTCTCTGCATAACGTGCTATTTCTCGCTTAAAGTTGTTGTAAACCTGATTAATCCTACGCATCCAGTCATTTCCATACTTTTTCATTATGCATGTAGAAATACTATGTAAAACTAAGTACTGTCTTTAATTTTGCCCTTCACAGCAATGCACATGCTACTCATTCCTTTTTACTTGTATAGTCTCACCGGAAAGTTTATCTAGTTGTAGAGTGGTTGGTTTGTAATTAATTGTATTGTAATTTAACTTTAATATGTTAGCATTCAACTCATTATAACTTAATTAGCAGTTAAGGCTATATTTAAATACAAATGTAATAATATACGTTTAAGTTTTAATTGTTTATAACTCTGATAAAGTGTTTAAGTTAATTAGAAGTTGCATGGATAAATTTAATAATAATGTTTAAAGAAATAGAAATTTGAGGCTGAATATCGAGCTGAATATTCCAAGGTAGTTAGGTAATATCGTATTCATTTGTTTGCGTTTGGTTTGGTTGGTTCCTAATGTAGGTTATTGTACGGTTTTTCGCCCATCCAAGGGGTTTATGGAGCGACCGGCGATGTCCGTCCGCGTCATAACTCAGAACCTACACGGCCGATTTGGCTGAAACTTTGCACACTGCACTGGTGGCAACTGGGCCGACTAAGTGATGTGCAATTTTTTTTAGACCAATCGGTCAAGTTAAGGACCCGTGGGGGTCAAAAACTCCCACTGGCTAGACAAACACTACCGATCTGGCTGAAACTTTGCACACTGGTAGTAACTGTGCTAACTAGGTTCAGTGAAACAGTTAGGGTCTATCGGTCCGGTAAAGGACCCGTGGGGGTCATAAAACCCGACATGTAGAAATTTATGAACAATTTGAGGGTCTAGTTTGGCATGAAGCGAACGTGAAGTTGTAGAGACGCCGGACAGGATGTAAAATAATAAAACAGGGGCCCCACATCTCGTTTATTGTAATAAGCCCTATACCTAAAACCCCTTTGGATGGGCTCTGGCAGCTGCACCCATAGGTTTTAAAATTGATGCTGCTGTTTTAAAATTCTGCATTTAACATTTAAACTCCCCCTTTCTGCTCTGTCTGGCATCACATCCCTTGAAAAGACTAGCCGATTAAATACCATTTTAAAATGAAGCAGCCTATTTTTATGCACATTATAAGCTTTACTTTACTTATGCCCTCATTTTAATCTAACTTTTTATACTTGATGTTTAAATCGATTATAAATTTAATAACTACCGATTACAGTCGTTGCCTCAATGAAAGAAGAAACAATTTTTTTAAACAACTGAAACCTGTAACTCTTGTAATAATGATAATAGTACAGGATCAATGCGGAGACGACAAGAAAAATTAAACTACATTGCAAAGATTATCAGTACAGAACGCTGCATAAATATTGTCAGTCTGTATGGTTTCTGAATTGTTTAAATATTCCACACCAATTAAAAGTTCCCGTGATTAATTTTGATATGCTTCGGTATACTTTTTGGTATATCATGGTAATAAAGGGGCTACACCGAAATTATATATTTGATTTATTAATTAATTAATCAACTATTAATTGCTAAGTATTCGATTTTAAAATCGCAAAAAACCAACATTACAATCAACGATTATCATAAAATCTTATCCCAGGGTTATACTATGTAAAATAGTCGTATATAATACTACTAACATGATTTTTGGTATGGTATGGTCATACTTTTAGTTAAAGTTACAACATGAAAATACATCACAGCATAGCATCTTCTCTGGAATGATTTTTAGTTGCAAAACATGATTGCACAAGTTGACTTTCGTCTTAAAAACTGTATTAACTATTGCCTAATTTAAAAAAAAAGTTACTACAAAGTCTTGTCACTCTTAGTATCAGAGACTGGTACAGGGACGGCATGGATTTTTTCTTCTCTCCTCTTTTTCTTCATGGCCACCAACTTTCCATAAAACCACACCTCCTCAAGTATCCTTTTGGTACTCTCTGCAGTAAACGAGCTACGGAAAAACTGCCCCCACTCGATCATCTTGGAAGCCATTTTATGCGGGAGCCATACCGGGGTCCTGGACTGAAGTCCTAGGGACCTCAAAGCCGCCTTAACATATTGCTCGGGTGTAGGGATGAAAAAACTCTCCATCTTAAACTTGCTCAACTTTGTGGTAACATAGCCAGGAAACTGGTACTGGATGGTAATCCCCTTATCCCCATATTCCCATACGAGGTCCTTGGTAAACTTGTCGAGAAAGGCTTTGGTAGATCCATAAAGGGTCATGTAGGGGGACTCTATTTGACATGTAATAGATCCAAGATTTATAACAACCCCTTTACCCCTTGAAACCATTCCTGGTAGTAGCATCGCAGTCATTCTTAGGGTTGAGAGGATATTACAGTTTATAATGTCACTAATGAATTCATCCCGGTTGGGAAGGTCGAGAAAGTACTCGGGGTTGGGGTATGAGAGTCCTACGTTGTTTATCAATATGTTTATTTCCATTCCCATAGCCTTGAGCTCGGATTCGATTATGGGGTAAATCTCTGGTCCCTTTGTAAAGTCCGTGCAGACAATCTCTACATCCACGTCATGAGCGGCCTTCAGGTCAGCCGCTGTTTTTTCCAACTTTGACTGCGTTCTGCTTACAAGGACGAGGTTTATTTTTCGTGCGGCTAAAGCCTCAGCGTACGCTAGACCTATTCCATCTGTCGCTCCCGTGATTAGGGCCCATCCACCCAAGGATTTTAGGTCTAAAGAGTGACCCAAGAGGTGACCTATGTACGAGGTGTAGAGCCCTTCTACAGCTGCTCCTACTATCATGTGGCTACAAACCACTCCCCAACCCGCACCCAACGCTTCTACCATGGAGAGGTCGTAAAAAAAGAAGAAGAAAGTCGTTATAACTATATCTACGAAGAATGCTGGAGTTTTCCTGAGAAACATTTTGAAAAAGTCGTGATTTGTCGACATTTTGCTGCGGTATAGAATTGTTATCCACTTTTACTCAAGAATTGTCACGGCAAATTCGTAAAACGAAATTACTTTGTCTTCTTATTCGCGGATTGAATTGGCTCAAATGCCAAGTTCTCAAGAAAATGGAGAGTCAGTTACGATTTAGGACAATTCAGTCTTAAAATTTTAGCACATATGCTGACCGGCAATGGCTATGAAAGACTAGAAGTTAAAATATTGTTGTAGAGTTTATTCAGTTTTTCAGTTAACTCTAGCCGTCCTTTGATAATATTACGATATGAACGGCACGACGGAGAATGATTGAATTGATGATGGAACTGTTCAGCAAACCATGTTAGTCTTTTTTTCTTTGCTAGCTTCTACTTGAATATTGCTATCCATATAGAACTTCTTTCCACAATAAAGCCACAATATTTTATCTTCTTTCCTGTGACTAATCCTCAGTAATCTTGACTAATTGCGTGGTTTATTAAAAAAATCTCCAAACTAAATTGTGCCAGGTTGCAGTATGTAACACTGCCACAAAAGAAGAGCAAATCGTTCTTATTTGCATTCCTATTAGCACTTAGCATTAGCCAAAGCCAAGAAAACAATCAGGGGAAGTCCAATGAGAATAAAGAATTATGAAATCCTCACTACACCTTTCCTCTGCAAAACTGTCTTACTTATGCTATGTTACGTTGTTCTTGTTAATAAACAAAATCAAGAAGACTAACTTTGGTGAGCGATACTGCATACAGCCAATGGTCTTTTGTGTGATTAAAAAATCTTGAAAATATAATACGAAGATGGTAAGAATGATACAATAGTAGTTACATAGTACTTGTAAGGTTGGTGGTTTGGTTGGTGAGTAACAAAGTAAAATGAGCTCAAGTGTAACTAGAATTCCTTTGACCATCTACCACTTTACGTATACTTCTTAATGCTTTCTTATGACTACTACTTACTGCTTAACTTTGCTTTTAAAAATTATTAATAAGAGTGAAAATGAAGGTCTGGAGAACGTACTGAAAGAAAGGTACCTTCTTGCTTACTAGCAATGCTAAATAGTAACCTACCTACCTGCGTTAGTTAGGGTACAGTAGAACATTGTATGTGCATCTATTTTAATTCCTTATGAAATACAATTTAAATATAGCAAAACCCCTTTATTTTACACCTTCTACAACATGTACATTACATTTTCTTCTTACACATTGTTAGTTGATGTTATTTACTGGCTAGTTGCTAGTACGATCGGTAGACCGTGTATGGTGCATTCTGTGGGGGTTGGTTGGTTTAAGGTGTGCTTTAGTAATATTGAGGGATTCCGATTAGACAAACTTCTCAGAAGATGTTAAAAACAACCAAGGTCAAAAGCATTTTTGAAGGTAGGAATAAAGTTAAGGAGAAGACAGAGATTAGAGATTATAGTTTTCATTTAGGGTTAGTTTGAAGGAAATTGTAGACGGGAAATTGCTACTTTTTGTTAGCAAGTTCTTGGGAAATAATTATCAAGCGGAGTAAAGTCTGAGGTAGTTTTTTGTTCCATTTTTTAACCACACATTCATTTCATGCATACAATATTCATTACACCTGCTTGTTTCCTGTGGAACATTAGTCGTAGTAGTTAAAATTCTTGAAGCATTTACAAAATTTACCCATCGCCGAGTTATTAAATGTAAGTATATAATCTAGCTGTTGAGTCTTATTTACTTGTGTAAACTATTTTCCACCATAAATCGGATTTAAGCAAGATTTAACATGTATTTCAACCTGACAACCTAGCTAGCTACTCTTACCAGACGAGACGGAGGTTGAAGAAGAGGTTTATTTTATGTTTAGCTCTAGCTTCTGTTGTATTCATTAACTTGTATGGTAAGAGGATCGAAATATTTGGAGGTTTACAATAGCCCCTTTTCCCCTTTAGCCTAATTCTGATGCACAGTTATAATTTATTTTAAGAGAGGTTTCATTTTGTTAGAAATCCATTGATGGACAAAGTAAGTAGAGGCTAAATTCCTAACTTTAGAAAAACGGTCAGCATTGAGCTATAGCGGCTTTGTAGAAAGTTTCTCTGGTCTGTCAAAATAAATACTTATTGCATTATTTCCACAGAATTCGATATGTTTATTTCCCAACTCTGGAAAGTTTCCCAGGCCTCTGAGAGTCAGTGAACTAGTTTGGTCAGTAAATGCAGATTGTGCCAGGCAGGATGCACATGAGAAGGAACTTTAGCCTTATTTTTTGTAAATAAACGTTTCTAAACCCGTGAGCCCGTGTCTACTTCAAATAGTAGACATTGTTGATTACTCGTCTTTTATAATACAGCAAGCAGTTTTAGAATACGACAGGGAAATACATAAAAAGGTAACCGTGCCGTGGTAAGAATTGAGTATTGAATGGAGGATTTCAATTTCTCATAAGTACATAGAATGATTTGACCGCAATTCAGAATATTAGTTATGTAGTTTTCGTTCCATTAAAGGTCATGTCAGGTTTGTTTATAAAGGTGGAGTCCCTAAATTTTACATATGTAACTTTAGATTCAACGATATTGAATTGTGCAAGTAAATCATCTTATTAGGACCACTTTTCTGGTGGATAAATTATCAAGGTAATTGCATGACACGATTTTGTTGAGGAAGCTAGAAAAATATATTGAGATTAGGTAATATGCAATGTAAATTGACATTGCATTTACATTTACATAGCCAACTCTTCCCAATTTGCTTGAGTTCCTGGTGATTGTTGAACGTTTATGCTTGCTGTGTGCTATCAGGTCAGGTCTAGATTGACCTGATTACCTTTTTCTGCGGCTGCATATGCATGCTAGTTAATAAAGGTGACGTAGCCAGAGCCAGCAAGGGTAAAAATTTGTTTTCAGTAGTTGTAAAAATAAATAAAGCGTAATTAAAAACTCATGCTGGTTTAGCATCTCTAGCACGAATTTAAAGCACTTTTGCGGACTTATGGAAGTTCATTGATTAAGGGATTAACGTTGGATTATGGTGTTTTAGAATTTTGCAAAGTATTTGTCGGAAAATGGCTGGCTTAAAAAGTATTCTGAATTTGTATTTTTTACAGAAAACTGTCACGGACCAGTTCCCTACTAACTTCAGCTTTAGGCTTGGCAGTCTTTAGTGATTGGAGCATCGTTTATTTTCTAAGAAAAATAATAATGGATTCTGTAGACTTGTACGAGGTCTTTTGTTCTGTATCGGATTTTTTCTACGTATTTTTCATAACAATGGGACTCTTAACAACGGCAACTATGGTCGTCGGTGGATGGTTGACACCCCCGATTATCTTTGCTGCATGGTTTGCGAGAATGAAGCTACCTGATAATGGAACACGAAGCGAGGTCATGAGGTTTGTGGAGCAGTCGAGGAGTTCAAAAAACCATATTAAGAAGTCTGGATAGTCGTAGCAGTAGAATGGTTAATTATTGTAGTAATCAGTAAGTTAAACAGTGGACGATTGTATTTTAAAGATACAATGTATCTTTACCAAGATAATCAAAGGTGTACAATCTCGGTAATATTTTAAAGGCGTATTTTCATTATGGTTTAAACAAAATCTGTTAAAAGTCAAAATTTCCTGTAAATTCAATGTAATTGTACTTTTTAAAATCAATAAGCAACTTGTGATATTGCGACCAAGCATGTGTTATATTGCGAAATAAAAGAGTTAAAAATGGTAAATAATTATCTTATTTTCTTGCATTGGTTTCCTACAAATATTTAACAACTTTTTTTAGTCTTCCTAGCATATTAATTTGTAAGCAGTAGTAGGTTTATTAGATGTATGTAAGTTGCAGAATCATGAACTTCGCTCGTCAATTGCAAAATTTGCAGAAAGATTAAAAAACACAGATGCTAATAATTTGTTGTAACAAGCAAAAATTGCCGTGATTACTCGTGCGGTTGGTTGTCCTACTGGTTGATTAAAGCCCCGTTTATAAGTAATAGATTAGACTATTCTAATTCCCAATATCCCAATTAATTTGTCAGACTGAAAGGATGTGTTCATCAACTAAGCAGCTACGGCAAAGTACAGTTAATACAATGCTAGTTATTTACGTGGTTTACCTACAAGATGATGTACAACTTTTAAGGTTGATTCCTCATTTTTAAAATTCTGTTATCAGCATTTGGTCATACCTTGCTTCCTGGTTTATAAATACTATTCGCCATTCACAAGTTTGGCGAAGAGATTTTGATCAGATTATCGTAGAACATTTCGGATTTAACTATTGCAGGGAAGCTACTGCGAATCCTTCAGTTCAGGGTAAAAACCGTTTATATTTGAATAGCTCATTGGATCTACAAACGGTTTGATAATTGTTTGGCTATTGTTGTAGCGTTTTTGTACATTTAGTATATTTATTTCTTAAGTTAGAAATGCATTAGCAGAATATATTTCGTGTGTAAAGTTATGATTAGGGGTGTCTGCCGGATTGTAGCTTAGGATTCTTAGCCGAACTTTGATAGGGATAGTACGTGTCTTTTTGGGAGCTCCTAAGTTTCACTTTTTCTGTGTTTTCCTTTGTCTCGAGAGTGAGACTTGACCCCGAGTGGGGAAGTATTAATTGTTATCCCAAGGGGGGACGTTATTTAATTGAATAGCAGTTAGGGCACGGTCATAATAAAATACCCTAAGATTAGCTCTGTATTATTTTTGAATCGATTTCTCTGATCTGTTGGATTGTGAACTATCGAAGTAGATCGCAGTTATTCCCATACAGCTATTGAACTGCATATAAGGCGTTTAGCTAACTGGGATTTGTAAGTTTTACTATGTAAATTAATAAAAAAGCTTTACTTTTTGTATGAAATTTACCATCAAATGTGTGGAACTTCCTGAATGTCTTTTAGTAACTTTGGACCAACTGCTTTGAACATTAAGAATAAGGCTTGAAGCAGAATCCAATAAACGAAGTTTTCAACATGGAATTCACGGACATTTCTACAACTTGCAGTTCCTTATATTTCTGTTTATACTCATTTTATACGGGTGTCGGATTTTATTTAACTGCTTTATTCGTTATTTTTGGATGGTTAACCCCTGCCATAATTACCTCTGCTTGGTTTGGAAGAATGAAAATACCGGATGATTGTACAAGAATGGAAGTGCTAAGATTTGTGGAGCTGTCGAAAAGCAAAAACAAGAATCGGCTTAATAAAGCTGGGTAGCGAAGTTAAAAAGTGTGAAACTTATTTGACAACAATGAGGATTAAAAAGCTTGTTGTGTCTTTCAAAATTGTAAAGTTAATCAAACTCGTTCTGTCTCTTTCACCTCTCTGTTATACTTTAATTTAAGCAAAAGCCGTTTACATTACCAATTTTGTAAATCTGTAAATTTTATTAGCATGCAGTAAACTAACTCTCATAACTTTTATCCAAGGTTATCCAAACTTTTATTGCAATGAAACTGAGTAAAATAAACAATGGATAATTAATTTAATAAACTTCTACAGGCGGTATCGACAGCCGAATGTTTGTCCACTCTTTCAATTACGGGGTTAGCTTACTGCGTCTTATTAACGTTCAGAATGACTTCATCGTTGTGCACACATCTTAAAACCGATGAAGTAATAGTAGCATTTAATTAAGAATATTGTTATGCTATCTTGTAGTTAACTTAGTTATTTTATTACCAAAGCTTTTGATAAGCAGTCTACCAAGGGTTGCATTCCTTGGCAGTAGTTTCTCGGTGAGTTCATATGCTTCAAGGGAGATTTAGCTTCTAAAAGGGCCCAGAATAGAGTCAATTAAAGCAGTCTCGAATATATCAGATACTCGGATGTATTATTTAAAAAAATAGAGACAACCATCACTTACGATGGTAGCACTTGGTAACTTTATTACTAATAAAATCTCTCGACGCTAACCCAGCGACTCCGGGAAACAGTTGGTTAAGCCAGTAATCAAGTGTTTCAACGCTAAGCTCGATGAAGTAGTATTCATCGACTAAATTGTTGCTATTTTTCCCTTGTGTGGTCTTTTTAGGTTTCGAAGTCTTCGGGTTAAGATTCTGTCCTGTTATCACAGTATCTCCGAGGTTCATCGATGATGTATCGTCCGTGGGAGCCACGAACGTTTTAAATGGGACGTGCTCACGCTTATGTCTTGATTTTTCTGTATGGAAAATATCAAGCATGGATTCAGTAATGTTATTGCCAGGGTACAATATATTAATTCAATGGAACTACCTGTATGCTTCTTGCTATTCTTGTTCATCAATTTAGGGAATCCAACGGTTTTGGAATGAGCCAAATTAAACATTCCAGTCTCTATAAGAAAGCATGGTGCGAAACACTGAAAATTGTAAGAGAAACTGGTTTTGAAACCAAAGAAAGAGTACTGTAAATAATTATTGCATCATTTCATAAAAACATGAAAAACTTCTTGCATTTTGCTCCGTTATCTCAGTTTTGGCACAACGCGTTCCACCTGTTGCAAGAAATGTGTTTTCCTTGGTAAGGTCCTTACGGTCATATCCTGGAAAGCACTCCTTGACCTGGACCAGCGAAGTTATGAAACGACATTGTGACACTTGTGCGGGTGACTTTTCGGGTGAAGTGCACAGGTCTTTTTGGGATGCCTAAGCGTTTTCAAATGCAAAGATTTTTGGTAAATGAAAAGTAATTAATAATGTATTTGAGATTTCGGGCAATTAGGCTTGACAAACATACCAGAACGGTACCGAGCAGGGCAGTCACTAAAAGAAGTATTTTAAACGAGATGCAAAAATGAGTATAACTTGCCATTTTAATTGTTAAAAGGTTACTAATTCAAGGAAAGGGTAATGCGGTCTTGACTCAGGAGCATAGGACAATATTTTATTTTATTAGTTCTTAAAAACACATCATTTTTCAAATTTGAATTGAACACACTTTAATTGCACATTAGTTCAGTTTGAATGTGTGCAATTAAAATGGAACTTAATCTGTGACTGGTTTAAGAACTATTGTAAAGGAAAAATAGTACCTATATCCTTTGTTGATTTTAAACAATTAGAAACCCAAAGCTGTATGAATTTGTTTACTTATGGCTTGGGCATCTTTAACGGGGGGGGGGGGTGATCTTTCGATGCATGCAAAAATAACCAAGAAATATTATTTATTTCATTGCCAAATTAGACGAACACATTTATTTCGAAAGCCTCATCCAGCAGTAATCGTAAGCAAACCCGATCCACTTTTACTAAAACAAGGACGACGGAAATCGATTTGTCCCAAATTTCAACCTGACTGATAGAAAATATCAGTGTTAGTATGAGTGAGTGTCTGTAACTAAAATAGCATGCAAAAATAACTTATCGACCGGATGCAGCATAATATTTATTGAAGAATGTATACATTTACGGATTAAAAAATAAACGGTTTTTAAAGATAGGTAATTGCAATGTATAAAAACTATTTCTATAATAAAAACGTGTAGTCACTACTTTTAGTTTTTTAGTGCCTTACCTTTCGTAACATTGAAAAGTGGGTCTTGTACAAACCAGCTTGAAGGGTAGTACAGATACCTCCACGCCCACTGGCTGAAAGGATTTTTCTTGTAATACATTTTATTTTTATGAGCCGCAATAACAATCTTCTGGGGGTTACTATTGAGATAAGCAGCCCACCAGGAAAAACTGCTACAAGGGATTATACTATGTTTGCATTTGGTCATTAGGTAAAAATCCTCTAGCATTTTGCCACCCTTATCGGCGACAAAATAATGACGGCCGTCTTCCAACTGGAAACCGAAGGACTTAAGTTCCTTTTTTATCCCGTCGGGGTCATCGGCAAATAGGAAAAAGGTCGGATTTCTACTTCCAGATCGCTAAAAATTATATTGGGAAAGTTTTTAATAAACAACTCAGTACACAAAACATTGCAAAGGATAGTAGTACTATTAATTAGCGTAATGCTACATTTCCTACCTTCTTTAGCATATTTGTTATCTGGGCCATGGCTTGGATTTGAAAGCTTACTGGCACCCGGAGCAATTTGCTAAAGTCTCCTCTTCTAAAGTGGACGGCTACGCTTTCTTCACTTGAATCTATAATCTTCATCCAGTTTGAGATACGATGAGGATCCATAGCCTCAGTGCGATTTATGTTTGGAACAAAGAGTCGACGTATTTCATCTTTAACAGGTTCAAAAAATAATTCGGACTGGCAGTAACCAAGGGCTTTTAAGGCCTTATCCTCTCTCAGCACGTAGTTTTGGGAGAGAATATCCCGATCGTAAATGTCCTAGAATTGGTTTAGGGTTTTACAAACTTGTCGACACAGGTTTAACTGCTGAATGAGAGCAATAAAAGAAGCGATGCCACGCATTTTATAGTCACCGAGTATCATGGGACAATCCACCTTGGTCTATTTCATAGACATATCGTAATTTACATATCACTCAGGCTGTTCCATTCCCTATTTCTCATAGGTAAAGGTTGGGTACAAGAAGGGTACAAAGTACATTTACATTTTGGGTACAACTAGGGTACAAGTAGGGTAGCATACGTCAAGGTGCAGCTTTTAGAGTAGACTTCATTTAAATAGAAGAACGTATTTTCAATGTGCTCAGAATAATTTTAAAACCCTATCCTTCACAAGTTAAACCGGCTTGGCCCACCCCAATTCCACCCTACAATTTCCCGTATTCATGTGGGCTTATCCGACTACTATAAACACATTTTACCTTTAAACATTGCTCATGTGGTAGCCCAAGAGGTTTTCCCTAAGATAAGCTGACCAGTTCATAATTGTCCTCGACTATGTAAGATACCCTGATGGATTGGCCTACGATGAATCGATGACTATGACGTGTCCTGTATTCGAATTAGAAAAGAAGTAACCGTACCTTGACATGTGTCTTTGACAATTTCCACGAAGAGTCTACAAGGTTACCCTCAAAAAGTGGGATATTTAGGAGATCAAGTGCAAAGGGTCTGGCTTTGAGGCCAAATTTCCGCTTCTTCGTTGGCTTTCCAAATTTCAAGATGCTTTCAGCATGATTAGTGTAAAAATAAAGGGGGACATCGTGCTTTCGAGCCAAAGCGTAAGCACAAGCGTAGTTGAACAACTGATTGCCTAGCCCCCCGTAAGGAAAGTTCCACAGAACTGAAGGAAATATCATGGTTTTGGTTGCCAGCCCTTTTTGGTACGTTTCTCTTCGAAAAACTACACCACCAGTGTTGGCGAAGAGCGCTGATTCTTCGTCCGATTCTTTTGGAATAAGCGTTAAATTAGGAGCACAGCCTGTAGAAAAGATATGCGGTTATTGTATGAGGTTTAAATGGTCATTTACAAAGATATTCCGTTATGAGGATTACTTTTGTCAACTAACCTCTGTTCATGTGGACAGGAGATTCCGTTACAGAAGGTCCATAACTTTGGAAAGGCCTGCATAGCAAAAATTGGTACAATTCCAGGGTTAGTATTAAAACTAGAAGGACCACGACTCCTTTCATCGTACCCTGTAATCTCCAGACGTAAGCCACCTCTTTCGTAAGTAAAGTCATAGTTAGGTAATTCTATGAAGAGAAAGGGTTTGCTGGAGATAATGCATTGCATTTTAATTGAGTTCTATCATTCATACAATCTAGTTGGGCAAATAAATGTATGGAAGGGTTTCTATTTAATTGTATTTGGCCCTAAATAGAAATCGATGTAATGCATTAAATTTATGGTGGGGTCGTTTGGACGGGGAACAATGTGCTTTTATAATGAATGAAATGGAAAGTACGCAGAGTAAAGATTAATTCAATTTAATTACCGTAAATACCTCCCAGGTATTTTTAAAAATTAATTATGCTGTATCATACACGGTTGACAGTAACTAGCAGTTGATTATTTATTACACATACTGATAAATTCACTATTCTATTTCCATATCAAACTTTGTCTAACCAAGGAATAGATAATCTGTACTAAAATGTGTATAATTATTTGTCCGACTGATGTAAAATCGGTGTTTTCATGGTATGAACTTGGACGCTAACATTTGAAGCTATGGCTTTAGAAGAAAGATCAACAAGGTATTCCATGCATGATTGTCCATTATCTTTAAATGAAATTATGAATAAAATGAAACAAAATACCTTCATATTATTTATATGATATGTTCCGATGTATTTATTGATAAAGGTATTATTAATTGGACAACTACTTGGGTTTCACTGCAGCCCAATCGAATGGAGGTCTACGTAGGGATGAGGTAATAGCTGGATCGTTCAGATCCTTCAACAAAGCAGCAGCCCAAGTAAAACAATTATGTCCCGTAGTGGTAGAACTGGAAGAAGCACTTATCTGGTTCAAAATGCTTTCTTTGCCCAAAAAGTGGTACTCAGGATGAGGTAATTTTTTAAATGCTTCTTTAAACAGTTTCAATAATAGATTTGCTTGATCCTTAGTTAGAGTAAAGGACTTTGTAGTGACAAGTTCTTTGCCTTTGTGTTTGTCTTTACATTCCATGAGTCCACTCTTGAAGATCAAACTCTCAGTGTAAGAACCTTCGACTGGTTGATACCTTATTTCCCCCGAAACACTCCCACTACCAATAGCGTTACCCTTCGGACCAAAATCCATGAAATGGGTCTCCATTCGATCGCTTTCTTGACCTTCCAGGACAAGAAATGTATGTAATCGGGCAACTTTGCCAGAGTGAAATACGTTCCGAACCAGGGACACGACCGAATTCTTAACATCCACTGTACGTGTCGGGTCCAGTTCACTTTTTCCTGCATGGTGCTTACGAACAGTTCCATTATTTGCTAAACTGAGTTCTGTTTCGGCAGTTTTAGGAAGCTTTTTTGGTGGAAGTGGGCCTACAACAGCAGTTTGGACATTCTCAGGTGAAGCTATATCATCTAAGCTTTTTATTCCAGAGGATGATGTGCTAGGTGCAGGATTTGGATTAGTATTGGTATTTTTTGTAATAGCTGAAGCGTCCGGCTTGTCACTTCCGGTTTTTTTGTATACATTTAGTATGCCTCTTTGTAGTACCCCTGCATGGTTTTAAATTGTTTTTATCATGAATTATCGTAATATTATAAATAAGGTACGGTACTTTTACCTGCAGCGTAAGTAAATCCATTTTGCCTCAATATTTCAATAAGTTTTTCAATAGTTGCAGAACCCGCTACACTTCCAGATATCCAGGAGGTAAGTATGTGGTCAAGCAGTTCGTATGCGGTAGTGCCACTACCACGTTTATAGTCATTTAATTTATTTTGAAAGTTGGGGTCTGACGTTTCTAGAGATTTATAAAACTTCTTGGGATCGCTTAAAATGCCTACCTCATCAGGTTCTAATAGTTTTATAACTTCGTGTTTTACTATAGTCTTGTAGCCTTGGGGGCTTTGCAGTTTTTGCAATAGTTCCATTTGTACTCACGAATCTTGCTCAACTTTGAACTAAAACGTGTACAAATAATGAGCGTAAGTTTTCAAGTTGAATAAAAACTGGTATGTAGACTTTTAAATGAATAATTGAATGAAAAAAGCCTAAAATTGGAAGCTGGTTAATTTTAAGGTGATAAAACGGTCAAATGCAATAAAATTAAACAAAGGTATAGGTGGCATCATGGTGATTGCTCATACGTTCATCATAGACCGATTAAGTAAACATTCCATAGCAAAGCTATCGTTGATAAAAACAAATCGATAAGATAAGTCAGAGCAGAGCTTGTAGGCTACGGCTAACTGAACTGCTACTGCTACAGCAAAAGTTGAATATTTTATCAACAAAATAAGCCGTTGTAAACGCACGTAACGCAGGGATGAATATTGCCCGATGTGTGAGTAGTTTACGAGCGATGTGCCCGTAGTTAGCGCGCGATGTGTGAGTAGTGTGCGCGCGATGTCTATTGCAACTTTGTAGATACTTTCAGAAAAAACCGCATTCAAGATATTTGAATATTAGATGTTTGACCGTGTTGTGCGGTAACATAAGGTCACGGACCCTATACCGCGTGTAATGTCTTATTGAGACTTTGTAGATGCTGTTAGAGAAAAGCGCAATCGAGATATTCGAATATTTGATACTTGACCGTGTCGCGCTGTAACGAAAGGTCAGAAGATGTAGGAGTGCCACTCAGACAGCGTCTAATGAAGTTGTTCACGTTGTGGGTACAACTTTCCACTTAAGTCTCACATTTCCCCAAAAGTTATGACCTTCTCAAGGTCATAACTTTTGACCTGAGCGCGTTACACCAATATAAGCAACTGTTTTGGTTACCTGTGACCGTTGACCTTGAAGGGTGTGACCCACAAGGTCCATCTTCGAACTCAATCTAAGTTGGAACCTTAAGATATCCGAAAACCGAACTCAAAAAAGTTTAATCGTTCAAGAGTTAGAGCGCGGACGGACGGACAGACGGACGGACAGACAGAGTGCTCGGTCATTCACATTCAGGGATATTCATCCCTGAATAAAACAAGAAAATTCTATTGCAGACAAGTGCCTATGAATTTGAGAGATTGTCTATGGCTATGTAATAAGGGACAGTATTCATGTAAAAATTATATCAGGCGTTTAACAAGATTCTCTCAATCCAAAAGTGACAGAAACTATTATTTACTGTCAATTAGAACCTATTGTGTATAAAGGATATGAGTAAAGGGTATCAAACTCTACATGTAAAGACGACATGACATTTGCAGATCTCTCTCCATAAAGACTTTTCATACTCCTTACATTAATTCACCTCGTTCATCCTTCGGAAAGAAGAGGTTTGGGATTATTCCTTCAAGTGTTCATCCGATTTGCATCATCCCACAGACTGACTTGTACTGTACATTGTTTCTTTAAGATGCTGCTCGCTAATTAATTTAATGATAGAGTGGCAAGAACTCTCAACCCACTTATTACTGGACGACGGGGTTTCATCTCTATCTCACTGGATAGTTACTATGCTTGTAGGATAAAATGAAGTTGACCCCACAATTTAGTAGATGTTGTATTATGTTTATCCAGTTACACGCAGTGGGCAAAGAATTGGCTAAAAATGGGTAGAATATCGTGCTAGAAATATCCTCGCTCTTGATTAAATCCTTTGTCAATGTTTTAAAAGTTAAAATTGGAATTAAAACTGTTTTTCTCTAGTTTAGCATTTTGCGACATGTACTATGCACTTTGATTTAATTACACTAAAAAGGAATCGTTGTCCTGCGTCTTGAAGCTGACTTTGTTAGATAAGGCATGTACTCGGTAACGTGATCCGATGACGTAGATAAGTAAATCAGCGGGTTGTCTAACTTCATGTCTAATGATGACCCCTATTGTGACCATCCCTCTTTCTTGTGGAGCTTGATGCTTTCCTTTCTTTCCCTCTTTCAATAGAACTCCTTGATTATGATCTAAATTTACTTTTTGAACAATTAGCACAAAAGTAATCAATTAAGTCAACGAGCAATCATCATGTTATGCTATGTGAGGACTAAGAATCTGACGGAGAAGACAACCCACCCGGGCGTCTTCATTTAGTATATATACCCTGGACTCCTTTGATGTCATCTTGTCTTTTGAGGTTGGCATCCCGAAGTGCAATTTCAAATCTCTCCGTAGTCTCATCTTATCTCCATCGTATTTCTTACTCTAAATTAAAGCTACTGCTAATTTCAACGGATTTCGTCTCAAAATTTTCATCTTTTTCATAAAATTATCAAACATTGTTCTCTAGAGATTAACAAGTCATCCTTCATCTCTTCAAAGCACTTCTACGACTACCGGTCTACCTTTTTTGGGTCCAACTTCCTCCTCTTTAAATACATTCAACTACTAAGGTAAGATTAATTTCGCTGATTTTGGATCTATCCTTCATCTTCTGTCTCTTAGAAAATCCGGATTATTAACTTTACTGCGAAATGGTTAGACAGCCATTGTATGTATCGTCATTCTAATAACTTCATCGGTCCATACGATTATTCCAACTTAATTTAAGAGTAGACAGATGTATTAATAATACACAGATATACATATATACATGAGAGATTTTAGTTAAATAGATTTAAACTCAATTTAACTGAAAAGTTCTTTCGTAGTAATTTTCGGTGTTATTTTTAACCCTCCGAAATTCTATCATAGGATGTCTGCATGAAAAGTTCTTTGACCATGTAAAACTTAATTTTATGCTCTATCTATCTATGACAAAATCGTTCCAAGGATTACTGTACATTGCATTGCCTTTAAAAAGATAAGACTCGTCGTGTCGGTATTATTGGCAAATAATTACTCATACTTTGCTAACTGCTCATGTTATTTTATGCCGTGACTGTGACACAGCTCGGCGTGATTTGGGCAATGTTCAAAAGTAATGATTCATTTTGCTGCATAAAGTTATACTTTGAAGTAAAAACATAACCTGAAAAAGTTTACTCTTTCCAAATATTCTCAATGCATTTCATTACATGTGCAAAGATGGTATATTCCTATCGTTAATGATATTATTCCGATGATATCACTCCTTCCTGTCTCTCCGTCCTTGCAAATTGAAACAGTAATGATGATAGGATAGAATGCAAATAGTTGTAAAGCATTTCGTCGTCACCTCTCGCAATCGCAATCAGAAAGATAAGAGCTGCCCTTATCGGGAGAAACGGCAGCAATATAATGACTTCATGAATGTAGTGAATATACTTGCGGTTAAAAGTATAATTCCATGTCAGAGATAATTAGCTTAAAAATCTAACCATCCAGCTCATTTTTCAACACTTGAACGAAGCTCCATCCATCAATTAGGTTACACGTTGACAGCGATCCACGGAGATCAAAAGTCAGTATTCTGATACCCACCCTTTGTAGTCCAGTAGTAATAAATAATTTAAATTTGTAACTAAACCGTTAGTTAGGCTTTAGAAAGTGGTTTTAAAATGGCAAGAATAAAGCTAGTCATGGCCACAGTGGCCTTAGTATTTCTCTCATTTAATTTCGTCCAAACTGGAGCAAAGCCATCTGAAGATGACGAAGGTTTCCCTTCTTGGTCCTCTGAAGAAGATGAGGATACTCCTGTAGGAAGCGTTGAAGCTCCAATTGCTCATTTACATGACCATCCAGGCTCAGGAAGAAGCGTTGGTGAAGTTCCAATTGCTTTTGTCCATGACCATCCAGCCCCCCCAGGGGGAGGACAGCAGCCCCAGCTAATGTCTGCAGGAGCTGGTCCCCCGAAAGCTTCACAAGTTAACCCTCTCCAAGGATTTGCTGGGGGTAATGTAGCCGGATATAATGAAAGTTGTTTAGGTTCTTCGGGAAGGATTTGCAATAAAGAGAAGCATCTCCTCTGCTCGAGTAATAGCCGATGTGCATGCGAAGACCTCCATATCTACATTCCGAGCCAGGAGGGATGTCATCCTAAGGCTAAGGGCTCGGGAGATTGTGAGTTCGACCTTCAGTGTCAGCAGTCATCTTGGGGGAGGCTTTCAAGGTGGGAATGAGAATGAGAGGATGTTTTTTTGGTTTTCTAAGTTTATTTTTTGTTGTGAGGGGATTTAATTTGATTGGGTAGACGATATAAAGTACCAGAGTCAATTTTTATTTTGAAGGGGTTAAAATTACCGTATTGTCTTAAGTAGCGGCCCGGGCTACTAATTCATTTTTCTGTTTTTTGGGGTCAAATTTAACATACAATTAAAGGGGGCTTATGGGGTAATTAATTGTAATTAAGGGGGCCGCTATTCGAGACAATACGGTGGTTGGTTTTTTTGGGGGAAGTATAGTCAACATTTGCGAGTAATTAAAACGGATTCATACCGGCTTATTAATTGTAGCTGCAATATTAGATTTGTATCAGTTTTCAAGATATTTGATCCTGCCGAGATTTTATTTTAATATTATTCGTTTAGTAGGATAGCTGAAAGCCAATTTAGCACGTGAATTAATTAATTTCTTTTTCACTAAATATAGCATTCAATAATTAAATAATTTTTTTTAAGTTAGCTTATTCTTTATTATTATTATTTAATTTCCAACCCAAACCACCTTATATTCCCAGATGTGAGCGAACAACCGGTCGCTGCCAATGCCACGACCATGACCAGTACGGAAAACGAGAAACGTCTTTCTACAAACGAGCCTGCTACATCAAAAAGAACATAAACGAAGCCTGCGAAGACGATATCGAATGCCAGGCCTCAATGGGCGGAGATAATGCATTTTGTGCCCCCAAAGATCCTTACGCCGCAGCCACTTGGCTCAATTCTACTCAAATTTGTCGGTGTAAAACGGGATTCATTTGGGACAACTTAATCAAAGAGTGTCTGAAGATTGCTGACGAGGAATTAGAATCCGAATGCAAATCGAATCTTCAATGCACGAATTCTGCTCTAGGAAACCTCTCAAGATGCTCTCAGGAAGAGGCTAAATGCGAATGTTACGATCCTGCAAGGCCTGGTGATGAATTTGTAGTCTTTTACAAGCCAAGAACTATTTGTTTCCAGAGGAAAGAGTGGAATGATACTTGCATAGAGCACGATGAATGTCGGGCAAGTATCAGCTCCAAGGCTGAATGTCTCCAGGAACTGGGAGATGTGGATGGGGGTATGGGAGTGCCTACTGGTCGAATGACTTGTCAATGTCCTTTGGGGAAGGTGTGCCCCCTTGATAGTGGGGCTTGGACTGGAACCCCTAGCTTGGCTCTGGCCTCATCACTCATCTTGGTCCTTGCCTTTTTCAGAGATCAGTATGGATCTTAGGTCTTCATGTAGATTAGTTTCAGTCAAAATAAGGCAATATTTTTAAATTTTAATGTTCTATAAATTAACGGGTTAGCAGCCCAATAAACAACCATTTTCATTGATTGAGATGTTTGGATTTTTTGGTGGAGTGCTCATAATCATCGAGGCAGATATCTTCATATTTTAGTGTATGCATGTACAGTCATTTGTTTCTCGTTGAAGTTTACGGTTGCGCTAAAATGTTAGCGCCGTTCGTCTATAAGGGAACCTCTTTTACAATAAGAGTTATGCATTGCAATCATGACGTTAATGAGTTAACAAGTACAGAGAATACACATTCTTCAAAAACATGCAACCACATTTAAAAAATACTTTATTACATGTGTGTCGTTTTCGTTTTGTATCACCTAGCTATAGCTGTAATGTTCATCCTAATCTACATCTCTGACCATCTAGGCAACCACAAGGGCCTAGTTCCCATAAAAAATCATTACTTGATAACTCAACTGGAAATCGAATTTTCATCGCATCAGATGTTCTTGATATTAATTGACAAAGCTGCAGCACAGTTAAAGTCACCTGCCTGTAAAAGCATATGAAAGTGAAGGCGCCTAACTTAGGTTAAAGCTGCCACCCACATGCATTGTTTTACAGATTTGATTAGTTCAAGAGGAAACCCACAAAGAGAAAAATAATGGGCCAAACTATATATTGCCTTTAACTAAAATCAAAGAGCTTCATCTGAATGATTCTTGCCTTTAATTTAAATGGTTTCTAATCGATCTGGCAACAAGAATAGATGACTAGAGAATAATAGAATGGAATGCATACAACTTTCCGGTTCTTCCACCCACACGTACAGGAACGAGGAAAATGTAACTTAAAAGAGATCTTAATCATTCATTCCACTCTTACATTAGCTAAATTTTCCATACAATTTCCTCGAAGTTTTTTTAAAGAAGTGTAATGGATTCAAAGGCAAGGCAGGACTTAGTTTGCACTGTAATTATCAACATTTTATCTGCCATTTGCTATGAATGATACGCAGGGCGACAGATATTTCCTATCATCTCTTCAATCATCGTACAAGTCATTGTAGTTACTTTACACTTTTACTTTCTGCCGGTGGATGAGTGAGTCAACCTCAGATTAACATGTGCAAAACCAAATTAGCAATTTCGTAAGGTATTACTTGCATAGTACTATAGGATTGTAGCTGTAGGATCATTAGGAAGGAAAACACAAGAATAAAACTAATCCACCACATCCTCTTAGTCAACTTTTGAGTGGCATTATCATATCCCAAGCAGCAGATAATAGTAGAGTAAAGTAACGACAAGGATGACATAAAGGATGTGTTTAAAATACACTGGGAATGAAACTACCCAAGTTAAGTAGTACAACGAATGTTCCTACGTCATAGTTTTTTATTTTTTAGGATTTGTTTGGCTATCCCTCATGAACTGGTAGTGAGTAAGTGAATGCAAATTTGAAGAGTTCGTCAGAGATGTAGGGTACTCCTATGGGGTTTTAAAGTTATTTAATAGCGAAGAGTTTGGGGTTTTGGTACGTAATTGTAGTTTAAAAAAAAAGACTACAGCTCTTTAATGAAATTAAATTCTCCTAAACGACATAAGCTTGATGAATTAACTGAAAAACTTGAGCTTTCTTGGTTTTATTGGCATGTACTAGCCCCTTGGGGGTTTACGTGCTCGTAAGATTCTTTTGCAAAGTTCTGTTGTTAACTTTAGCAGAATAATAGTCAGTTTTAGCTATGGTTCTGAAAAAAATGTAGCGAATCCTTTCCTTCAGCAACATACCTTCGCAGTTACTAATCCTCCTAGCATAACTGATGTCATATTCGTTAGCATACATGTCGGCCCTATTAGTAAGTTAGAAAAGAACCTGTTGATGAATCATACCGTTTTTGATCGCCAAGTAACACTATAACCTTTGCATAGTTAACCTACCATAGATGTATAGGAAAGAACGATACGGGAACTGCTCCCATGCATGAAATGTTTTATAGCAAAGATTTCACATAGTTAACAAGAAGGCAGGGTTAGTTATAAGATTGCCATTTTCATTATTCGTATCCAAAATACTAAGGGAAGTTTCAACTAAATAACTATACAATTTTATTAATATAATATTCTACAATATTTAACTACCACATGCAGCTAGATAGAAAACAAATAGGTATTTCCACCTCCAGAATGACCTTCTTTAGATATAACTCTCACATGGGGTACTAAAAACGATCTCACTTTCTATCGGATTCTTGGTCAGTAGAGAAGTCAAGTGTTGAGAGTTTAGAAATTACACACGGATTGGTCACTTTCCCGTGTTTCTCATCAACAATTCACAAGACGTTCCGTTGAACAGTGAAGGGGATTTTAGCACAATTTCGGAACAGATACTGAACTAAGTTTTGAAATGCAACATCTCACTACTTTAAAATGCTCACAAGCATCCGGCTTGTTAATTGGGGGCTTGGTTCTTGTTTTGACAACCCTAATCAGCCAAGGAGTAGCCCTTCCTCAGTCTCAATCCCTGCCATTTCCAAGTCCAATTCAAAGTCATCCCTGCCAAAGAATTGAAGACTGTTCTATGTTCCCAAATGCGGACTGCAGGAACTTCCAATTCTGTACTTGCAGTAAGGACCACGTCGAAGAGGACGGGAAATGTTATCCGATCAGGTTGGATGTCACTTCTGACTGCGACGTTGACGCCCAATGTACCAAAGGCCTTGGAATTCTTAGCCGATGTTCGAAAAAGTATAAGAAGTGTGAATGCTTTGACCACGGATCGGAAGGAAGGAACTCTTCGGCCTTTTACAAGGGACAGTGCTACTATAGGAAGATGTTGGGACAAAAATGCGAGTACTCGGAACAATGCAAGAGTTCTATAATTCCAGCGGACTCGGTTAGTTGCGATGTCGTATCTAGGACTTGCGTTTGCCTTGATGGTAAAACGTGTGAGAATGCTAAGGGTGGAGCTGGAGCGGTGGGAAGTGGGAGTGCCTGGTCCAAAATTGCTGCTTTAACTTTGGTATATTCTGCATTGAAAGTTATCAATTAAGTTGGAAAGTAAGAGGGAGACATGGACAAATTCGTCGGATGCAAAAAAAAAAACACCTTTAGCCCACCAACCTTTACCTTGAGATGTTGCAACTGGTCAACAATGCTTTATTGGAAGTATTTTAAAAATATCTTAGGTTTTTTAGAGTCATGCTACTTTTGAATATTTATTAGTCAAATTGCCATTTTGGTTTGAGGCTCTTTATAGCTTGAGTGAACCATTTTTAGGTATAGTGTTATGTTAAAATAGTAGATTAATACATGACAGCTCACGAATCAAATTTTTGATTTAATAGCTTCTGTCCTTCAAAATAAATGCAAATTTATTTACTTGTTCAACATTTATTTGTAAAACCGTTAATTGTCTTCTTTCTTTGTTTTGTTGATTACATATGCATGATGATTTTTACACACTATTGTTTGACATTCCTGGCTTTTATGCCTTTCTTATGTTTTACCAACAAGCTCTTTATGCTATAAATTTGCTGCTAGTCCTTGTAATTATTAAAACTGTTTTAACTGAGATGTGTGTACAGTTCAATGAAATAATCCTACTTTAATGAGTTACCGTTAATTAAAATTAGAATTGTTCTTTAATACTCTGCCAAAGATCATTTAAGTATGAAATTAGCAGTTAGGAAAATAAATTGTTGACTTTAATTAGCTGTAGGTGATTGAAGTTATTTGGTATCGCAGTTTCCACGAAGCATAGCATTTCCACATGACCTAATACTACTGAATCATGTATTTACTTAATGAACTATTTATTAATGATTAGTGTAGCGTATGAGATGGAGCCAGAAGCCGCATACGGCATAAATGAGAATCCAGGCCAAAGTAATATTTTATCAGTTTTATTACTCCAGTATATGTGTATTTATTTATCTCTGACGAGTCCATGTCTCGTCAACGTTTATAATGTATGCATAATCAGGTGCGATTTCTCACTTTTGGTAAAAATCTGCTGCATATTTCAAACCGACTTTATTTACTTGAAAACATAAACTACACTTTTTACTACTGTGAATTCTACGAGTAGATTTCAAAAACGAGTCTGTTTTGCAAACTATTTGAAGATTTATTCATTTAAATTAAAAATCCAGTCCCGATAAATTATACCTACTTTTTACAAAATGGGTCCTCTGGTTTTGAATTTTGGAAACAAAATTATCCTTCTTATGGTCACGATAAGTTGTACCGTTCTGCAAATTTCTGCAATAAACGAGTCTTGCAGAAACACCCCAGATTGCCAGCAGATTATCGGAGGTCCAGTTGAGTGTACTCCGATCGGGTGTCAATGCCAAGAAAATAACATCCCCCTAAAGATTTTTGGTTTTGGACGAGAAGAATGCCTCCCGATTGCTCTTGAAGGTCCGAGATCTCCGTGTAAAAATGTCCTGCAGTGTTCTGCAATCATGGGGAACCTTTCTCGATGCTCTACGGACAAATTATTTTGCGAATGCTTTGACCCTAGAAACCCCACCGTTTATGCTAATGCCAAATGCATAATCAAGAAATATGTCGGAGACGCTTGCGAATATAAGGAAGAATGTGAAGCGTCTATAGGAAAAGGGTCTCAGTGCGAGAGTAATCTTTGCACCAATTCTACTTCGAGTTCTGCCAGATTAATTTGTAATTTTGGGTCAACTTTTGGAATGATTTTGATTGGAAGTTTGATATTGTTTTCAAAACTTTAAAAATTTGAGTAAAGTGGAGCTATTGTTTTTCTTTTATAAATTGTTTGCATTTGAAAATCAATAGAAATGCAATATATTAAAATTTAACTGGAAAAATATAAACCATGAGTAATGCATTTGAAGGTTTTGTTCTCATTTGCCCAGCATTTGCATTTTCGTTGGGTAAATTACGCCTTAAATAAAACACTGCTTTGTTTATTTAATATGACCATTAATTTTTTGGTTGATTGGTGCTAATAAACTGGCAAATTAATTCATCCCTGATAATAATGTCTCGTCACCTTGCTCGTGTCTTTCTTCGCATACACAATAATTTAATACTAGTTTACATTCATATTCCAGAGACATTTCAAGGTGTGATTTAACTTTGGAAAGTACAGTCTTCTGCTAACACTGCTAAATAAATTATCCTTGAATAAAGTCTTAATTGATAGCCCGTGGGTAAAGGTGTTTTAAAAGTTATTGCTTATTTCTCATTTATCGCATCAATTAAACTATAAATTGATTAAATCTTTAGGAAAATTTCTGATTGGAATTGAGACTGCCTTAATGTCTGATCATGTATGTTATATTAATTTACAGTACTACTTAAAAGTTCAATTTTTATTAAAGATTAAAACCCAAGTTTCATGGGACACACACGCACGTGTTAATGAATGATTCAATTCCAGTTGAAATAAAATTCAGTACACATATCTCAGTTACTCATATACGTTACGCATATTCCCTCTTAATTTAATATGAAGAGTAAGTTGTACTACTTAAAATAACTTCTTCACTTTCATAGGCAGTTTGGGGAACAGTTGTACTATAAGTTTAACTATTCTTACAGACGTAAATTTAGTTATACGATATTCGATCCTGATTATTAGTTATTTTGTCCTGGAAACTTTTTACTCAGGGTATATGCGCGGATTACCATGATTGAATGGTTATAAGAATTCATATTATCATCATCCTATTATTGTAGAAAATAAATCCCAACGCTAAACACTCCTCGTGTTGACACAAACATCTCCAAGCAGTCTGGGTTATCTTGTGATAAGCTCTACTCTACTTTAGTTAGGAGGGCAATTGTATGATACTTCTTGCTAGAATTGAGAAGTTCATGAGTTCAGAACATAATTTAATAAGAGATATGATGCACAGTTTAAAATATGTGGCTAGATGAACCGTAAAATTACTTCATGGACCGTCAAAATTGTACCCAATAAATAAACGATGCTTAGGTATCGTTTGGGTTTTTTTTTATTAGAAGAGGAGTCAAAAGTTTAAAAGTCATTTTCTTAAAGATAAATAGTCCTCTTCAGTTTTATGTTTATTGCTTTCTGTATGTAATTTTACGACCTAGTAATTAGCGAATGATCGATAAACTTTTATTAAAGCTGTTTTCACGCTTCGTACTTTTCAATTTAATTTTTATGGTCATGCAATACTAAAACTGCTTCTTTTAATTTCACGTTCGTTTAAATCTGTAAGGCAGAGAAGAAGGTTTATCAATTTTAATATTTAAAAAAAAGGATTTTTCAAGTAATTAAACTGCTGTGTTGATTTTAATAATTGTTAGCCATGTATCTATATTCCATATGATAAAAATTCTCTAATAATTTATCAATCACTTTCAACTTTCTTCCTGAACATCTACATTGCATATATTAATATATTTTGTATCAAATTAGGAAATTTTAGGTATGAAAGTATAACACCTTGCACAATAATACAAATAAATGTAATGATAAAGCTAAATCATTTCCGATCGTTTTGGGAGACAGTAGAAGAGTTATGTTTTATGGCTTCTGTGTTGCTTATCTAGGAAATATTTCGTTTACTTCATAATGATTGCTTCAACTCTGCTCGCTTACATTATAGAAATTTAGAAATTCTTAGAAATTTCTTATTTAGTATTTCCTAGACGGGTGGTCGATTCCTTGTCACATATAATGAAATATATTGTCCATTAATACATAAATTTAGAGGTTTTAAGTAAATCACAAATAGGCACAAGTTTAGATTATATAGGGCATCAATACATAGAGGATAGAATAAAAGCTTTCCATTAGTCCAATGGAACAAATTCGTAGTTTTAAAGAGTCTCTACGTGCTGCGATTACCAAAGTGGTCGGGAGCACAAGTGATAATAGAGTTGATCATTAAAACAATGGAAGTTACTTGAAAATAATCTGTTACCAATTAATCAGTAAATTAATCAAATCAATAAACTAATCCACAGTGTAGAATATCTTTTATAAGATAAGCTAGATTCTTTATGCGATATTAAATATGTTCCGCTAGTTTGATTGACATGAATAGATCGACGAACTCTGCTTGACTTAGCTGCTTTTTTTGTACCGTGTTTTTTAGGGTTGTTGAAATTTTCCTTCCTATGAATATGACCCAATCAATCAATAAAATGGGGTTTAATTGTCAATCATAAATGGAGTGAATTAACTGGACTTCCAATCAAAGACAGTTGTGGTCATTCTTATATATAAAATTTAAAATACTGTGCATATAATTGGGCCTAGTTATCTACTCCCTGGATAGAAAATTGCGTGTTGAAGAATGCGTAGGCATATTGATAATATTTCTTAAAGATGTTTCCCTACTGAATAAACAGGAAAACGCTTTACTTTGGTGACAAGTTGAATATGACAGCTTTATCAATATTTGACTTAGATTCGGAAGAAAGAAGGTCTAAAAGATTAAATAGTTCAACTACTTTGGGCTAAAATCAATATTAAAAACTTCAATGAACGATACAAAGCAATATGTACAGAATGACTATAATATGATATAAATCGGTGGAGTATAATTATGAATTTTATATTTTTTAAGTCTTGCTGGCCAGACAGCTTGGCACCTCGAAGTCCATAAATGGATTAAATTTACGAAGCTAGTTCCCAGTTTATAAGATAATACTTGAGCAGATAACTTCACATTTAAAATACTTAATAATTTTTAATTAAAAGTACTATTAGTTATTCTGAGAAATTTTTGATTGACAATTTTACTGCATTTTTTATCCATTTCCGGCACAACTGCTCTATTGGCGAAATACTTAAATTAGAATCTAAAAATTTTCAAAGGCAAGTAACCAGATTTTTGAGGTATTAATGCAAAACTGATTATTAGGTTTATTACATTTACTAAGTTATAGCATAATGTTTTTTAAACTTGGAAAATACTTGCACAATGCATAAAATCTTGCATTCATTTGTTAACCAGCTTTTCAGAACCTGTTAGAAGTGATTAGCGATATTAAAGCTTGCTTCTGTTAGCCAGAAACCACCCAAAATTAATAATTCCTAGAGATTGCCAAACTATGTATGCATGCAGTAAACTGCGTACGATAGAATTAACTTGAATACATACGCTCTCAATGCGATACAACGTACGCCAAATTCTTTGAACTGTGTAGCTTTTCTTGGAAAACCTGATTCCAATCCAATACTGACGACATTGATTTTACTTGCGTGCATATAATTCATATTTTACTTATTAAAGTCTACTTTTTCCGAATTTCCCAATGGTTTACCTCCTCTTATCGTCATGCATAAATGACATTTTATGGTTTATATTGGCATAATTAGTGGTCAGTTTGCTAAGCATTGGGTTAAATAAAACGAGCCACAACGGGAGACTTTCAGACAATCAATTGACTTGAACTGGGAAATTCTGCTTTTTGCCTGTCAGAAAATTAGCAATAGTTCAGTTTTAAAAGCACAAAGAGCTAAGTTATCAAAGTTTTAAACACTTCAATAATTAAATTACAGATGCAACAGAAATCCGGCATCCCTTCCTCCGCCATGACAAGAGGATCTTCTTCGTCCAGCATTCAGACGATGCGAGCGATTGCTACTATTCTAATCGCTTCAATCGTGATTAGTCAAGCAGAGAGTTTTGTGATGGGGTCTCGACCACTGAGCAAACGTTCCTTTTTCGATATCCAATGCAAGGGCGTTTATGACAAGGGGATCTTTGCAAAGTTGGACAGGATTTGTGACGACTGTTACAACCTTTATAGGGAGCCCCAACTCCATTCCCTTTGCAGGTATTGTAAAATCAACTTTTGTTTTTAGGGCATAAAATGGCAATGGAGAGTGATCATAAATCATAAGACCTTTTTCAATATTCTTTTACCAGTACTTTGATTAGTAAAACCATAATTCATTTTACAACTTTTACACGGCATTCCATTAACATCTTACATTTATTCATAAGATTCAACTCATTCTTGATAACCATACGCAAAAAATACGTATACTTCTAATTACAAATTCATTCATTTAATACTAAACACACATTATTATCATTCTCACAGCCAAAACTGCTTCTCATCCCCGTATTTTATGGGCTGTTTGGATGCACTAGCTCTAAACGGAGAGCGAGAGATATTCGAAGATTACATTGGGAGAATACATGCTCCTTCACCAGTAGAGAAAAAGTAAATCCATCTACTACAACAACATCATTCAACTAACCACCTGAATAAACCCGCTGCTTTAATTACATTAACTAACACATTAAACCAGTATATTACACCCGTAGTTGTACTAACGAACACAAAATATAAAGTATGTAATCTAGCATATGTTAGCTAACTAACAAGTCTAAATGGAAGTTTCCAAAAATTCAGCGTTGGGCCTGTTTAGCTTTAAGAACTTAGTGATTTCTCCTACAGAAATAACAACTATTATTTTCGAAGCCTAACTAATCCACCTCACTAATCTTCCGAAAAAAGGCTGCAAAACTAATACTGGATTAATGCTCTAAAATATAACACCAACCATAAGTTCTGAAAAAGCCCTCACTGGAAATGCATTTCTAATTAACTTTGTCTACCTAACAAAACTCTTACATTAGCTAAAACCAACATATGAATTTTACTTGCTTTTTGGTTACATCAGCACAAAATCAACAACACTACAAAGCTAACTCCTCACCTAATAACTAACTCTAACATTGCAGAGAACGAACCTTAACCTTTCAAGCGAATTGCTTATCATTTATTTTATTTTATTTACTTATCGTGCGGTGGTTTTAAGAAATAACTTAATGGTTCACACCCACAGTTCACCTTCAGCTAAACAAATAACACCACCAGAGTCATCATCACAATCTCCGGTTCCACCATCAGTAGTTGTACAACATTCTACACCATCTTCGTCCCCTTTACCAAAACCTGATGAGCTAGCTGAGGATAATGTTAAGTTTGTTTTACATGAGGAGGATGAAGGATTTGAAGGAGACGTGTCCTTGAAGGATAGAGAGGATTATAATCAGTACACGAACCCCATAATTGACGAAGAGGAAGATGATACCTTTTTTAATTTTAAATTTGATAAGTTCTTTCAACAAAATGATGACGACGAAGATCTAACTGCTAAGCAGGGGGAAAGTTATAGCCAAGATGAGACTGATTACTTCTCGGAGAAAAGTAGTAATCGTCTGAGGAAAGGGGTTTCCTTTGATTAATTAAAGATAAGGAACTAGAGAAGTAGTAGAAATAAATCGGCTCGTCGTTTATCAGTTATTGAAGATTACAATCTCACATTCACAGAAACATGGAAGTACAAGTTAAAATTACTTATTATAGGTAAATCCATTACAAACATTGTTCATTAATTTGGTAACAAGCATTACAGTTGGCGATATTAACAAAAGAGCTTGGTCGTTTGCTTCCTAAACGGTCAGATTGCATGGACATTTTGAATTATGGTTTTGTGGGCTAATATTTTCAGATGTTAACGGTAGCTTACTATAACTTAAGGTAGTAATTTATAGATGGAATCTGAACGAAAAGGATAGAATGACATTTTGTAGAATTATGTTTTACATTCAAAATGATTTTATTTCCAGATCTAATTGCTTCGGATCTCCTTACTTCAAAGGATGTCTGGACGCTCTGTTACTGAACGAGGAAGAGGGCAAATTTGACGAAATGATTGAAATCCTCGGGAAAAAGAAGTAGACCCTTAAAAATAGGCGTTTATAAATCTTTAAAACGAACAATCCAATTCAATCCCATTTTAATCCTTCAATTTAAACCAATCGTTTCTTTAACTTCTTGTGACGACTCCTGTTCCCTATAAATTAAATATTATTAACGATTATTTATAAGCCAACTTGTGCCAGTTGACTGCTACTGATAGAGGAGGCTTTGAACTGATTATATTTTATTTATTACGAGATGACATAAATTAAGTTAAGCTGGAAAAGCTAATGCTTTATCCGGTGGATGTCAGTATTATATTTTTACATTGGAGGTTTTCTCATTCTCTTGTAAATAAATTCAAATGTCATTCGATATAAGAGATGTTGTATCTGAGACATTTGTTTACTTAGCAAGATTGGGCTTTATTAGTCACAGTTGACCAAAATAGAGTTTTGATTATTTATATCATGTTGAATGTTTTGTTTTATGTCTTCAACTGTCACTGTGAAATTGTCTACACTTGTTGTGTGCTCACTTTAAATTGATTGCCAAAGATTAGATCATATAATTTAAATAGTAAGGGACAAAATGGGTTGGAAGAGCATTTCCAGTAAATAAAAAATATTACTGTAATACTAATAAAGCATCTGTACAATAGAAATCCAGTTGTATGAGGAGATATTATATGATAATAAGGATGATGATATTTGATTAATAAAGGGAATATTCGATGTTAGCATTGCAAAATTGTCTACGTGTCCACCGTATTTTATTGCACAATTGGATTAAATTTATCTGAAGATTAGTAATATCTCAAAAAGTAGCCGATGTAAGCTTAATTATCTTTGACCATCCGTTGACAAAAAGTATTTAAAAAATGCAGGAATATAAAAACAAATTATAGACTCGTACTGCAGCATTTGTATTGACGGTTGTTTATTGAAAATTTAGATCATACTTGGAATTTTGCATCCGCTAATTATTAGACACAACACCTAGAACCTGGACATATACTTGGTAACTTTTTTTCAGCAATCTTTACTTAAGTCATTGCAGCTAATCCCTTTGAATACAATTGATCAATATTCATCAGCAGACGTAGTCCCACCATCCTCATCTGTATCCAAAAACCGGAGTTTAATCCCGGAAGTCGGGGTCTCGGTATTTACAACGGCTTGCTTAGCCAAGCTCTTTTGAACTTTTCGGTAATTCCGGGTTATACCTAGATTTTCAGGGAACACCGCATTTTGCCAAGCCTGGGCAGACATCTGGGCCGGGGGTTGGGGGCACATTGGTGGGTAGCAGGGTTGAGGGCACATTGGCGGACTGCAGGGTTGAGGGCACATTGGCTGGCAGCAGGATTGAGGGCACATTGGCTGGCAGGAGGATTGAGGGTACATTGGCTGGCAGCAGGATTGAGGGCACATTGGCTGGCAACAGGATTGAGGGCACATTGGCTGGCAGCAGGATTGACTGCTACCATAAGGGTTACCGTAGCACATCATAGACGGATGGGACGGATAAGGATAACACGGGTAACAAGGTGGGGAGGGACAGGGAGGCTGAGGGGGTGTCTGCGATCCGTGTAACATTTGGTGAATGAGGATTAACCCCAAAACCATATCCGAACTTTCGAGTCCGAACATGCCATTTCCGCTTTCAGGCTTTTTACACTTTTTCTCCTTACAAGGCTTTTTTTCCTCTTTGAGTACAGCTTTAATAAATTCTAAGTGTTCTTCGTCTCTGCAGTTTTTACTTTGAGGTGGTGAACAAGAATGACTCTGATGAGGTGGGCATGGAGAGCCAAAAGTTGGAGAGCACGGAGAAGGCATCTCCAGGATATACTGACGATGGCTAGTTGGACCCTGATGTTCTGACGCGTCACAATCAAGGGATTCGCTGCTCTTGTCAGGAATAGGCTTAACCGAATGCGATGGGGCAGTTACTACCCAATCTGACACGGTCAAAGGTACTCCTGCCGATTCTTCTAGGATCTCATTACCGCTGGAACTAGAGCTGGAGCTGGAGGATTCTTTCATAATTTAATAGACAAGGTTTTAAAAGAAACTTGCTTTAATGTTTTAATTTTATGGTCATGTCCAGTTTTTACTATTGGATTCTGCACTCATCACGGAATATTTTCTATTAGGATCCTGGAGGTTTGGAGTTGTTGCCATTTTTGGCAGCCCTATTGATGATTCCGGCGTTAGCTCACCACTGTCTGCCTCCAGATCCGCGTCCCACATACCAGGAACCTCCTGAAAAGAATTCAGTTTGAGTTCAGGGGATGATTTTGTAGCTCTGGGGGGTTCCAACCAGACGTCTACTTCGTCAGACTTTTTCTATTTTATTACAAACAGTTTCACATTTATTCAGGTTAATAACGAGAGTTAAATAATTTAAACGTAATTTCTATTTATCAATAATGGATTCGGGTTTCTTAGAAAGATCAACTATTGTAAAAGCTTTATTTGTACCTTATGGAAAAACTTGCTAAACTTTGCTCCCATGATGAAGGTAAGATGCCGATTTTGTGATGCGGGTGATTATAATGACTTATAATTTTGATTTTATAATAATAATAAATTATTGTCTAACATTTATTTGTTTCTCATTTCACTTTTTTTTCAGTGCTTAAATATTGGTTTCCTTTACCATAGCAAATGCTTAAAGATATCGTATTGTCCATTCATCATTCACTAGACGTAAAGGTACGCAATATACTAATTTCCTTATCTAAAAGGTTGAAAGTTCCTTTTGACTATTCCTTTTCAACGTGTTTGGTTTTATAGTTCTAATTCCAAAAAGCTACAGTTAAGATGTTAGTCGTCTCTGCATGAAGGGCTGGTCATGTCATTTGTTGACGCTTTGCAACTAAAAATGAATTCTTTTGATATGCTAAATGTAGTTTGGATCGGTAAAAGTGAGTGTAAAGTAACAATATCTGGGAATAAGGAAGTGACTTAAGTACTTAAATAGTTTAGAATAACGCATTAGAATTTTAAAAGCTACACTAAACGTATAAACATGATATCTGTATTAAATATGAAATTGGAGAATGGAATGAATGATTTTTGTTGTTTAATTTGTGTTTTTATTCCGAGTCAAATATCAGAGTTGACCTGCATAAAAAGGGCTTGTCATTTGTTAATTTTTGACAAAACGAGTTCTGTATTAGACTAGAAAGTGACAGCATTGATAAATCAGCATCTACAATTTTTTAAAACACTTTAATTATGAAAATTAATACAATAATTGCTGTTCTGTCATTGATTTATTTTTTCATACGCCCCAATTGTGGAGCCGATAATTGGGTAACATACTGCATTACCATTTTATATTATTAATCAACGTTTTTAAATCCATCTTTATCCTCTTCTGGACTTTTACTTATTCCAGAACACTTTAAATACGCCTGCCACTTACAGAGATGAAAACTTGCGAGTTCATAATGCAGCTAGGCAAGAAACGGAATATAAATGGAATAATTATTCATATTTTAACATCAAAAGCTAAGAGTTTTATGATTACGACCGCTTTAGTTAGTTGAGTCTTATTTTGCCAAACACTCACGACTCAGATAGCCCGAATCCGACGCAAATACTTGAAGAAAGCCTCCGTTGGTAGAACCCCAGGGGTTTTTACTTTATAACTTTATTATAATAATTGTTATATCCGATTCTAAAAGTATTTATTGTTTGAAATCCACTTTAAAAGATGCAACTTGAAAGAAGGTGAAGTGAATTATGCTGAGGAAATGATGGAGTGTGTATTTTAGTTAATACAAAAGTCAAAGTTTATTTCTCTTGGAACAAATGGCAATGTTATTTATAATGATAAGGCATTGGATGAGGTTAGGAGAATGTAATGAGTCGACCAAGTCGTGAGAGCTCTGAAATGGGACTGAGTTAGTAGCTAGAAAAATGCTACTTTA